>CAUYRT010039542.1:0-11789 GCA_963574885.1 Lepilemur ruficaudatus | reverse complement strand
TTTCTTTCTTTCTATTTATAGTAGAGACGGGGTCTCACTCTTGCTCAGGCTGGTTTCGAACTCCTGACCTTGAGCGATCCGCCCGCCTCAGCCTCCCAGAGTGCTAGGATTACAGGCGTGAGCCACCGCGCCCGGCTTAGAGATATTCTTAACTGAAAATAATATACCAGTAGATTTTAAATTATATTAAGTAGTGATCTCAGGAGTTGGGAAGGCAGCAACCTGGAAACAATTAAGCTAGTTAGGTCATATAACCTTATGACACCAAGCAGCTCTACTTGTAGCTCTAATTTTATCTGTTTTATTTATTAGGCTTCTTGGTGAGCCTTTGAAGACAAAGATACTGTTGCCAAAACGAAACAAACAAACAGAGTAATATCTAAAAAATTATCCCTCAGTGTCCAAACAGAAAATCAAGAACAAAATCTTTGGGCATTTCTTTCTCAGGAAGAGTCCGAGAAACCCAACAGGTTTCAGGGAAGCCATCCAGAAAATAACAACGGCAGTAAGTCACCACCACTTTGCCCAGGCAAGAAGAACAAAAAGATAAAGTGATAAAAAGAACATAGGAATCACATGACCTGTCGAAATTTCCATCTCTCCACCACCTCTGTAAAGCAAATTTTCAGAATGATCCTTTTTTAAAGATCTTTATAGCTCTGTAAAAAGTTTTTGAGAAGACTAATAAATTTAACTAGGTTTCCCCACGTGCCCCTGAAATTGTCACCATGGTGAGGAGTAGGGCATCCTGATAACTAAGGCTTGAATCCTGTACCATGTGCTCCCTCATAGGACGGGAAGTGGGTGTGTCAAAGATTAGGGATATGGAGTAGGTTCTAACAAAACCGCAATGTCAGAGACTATTATGGAATACGGATGAGGAGGGGAGGCAGTTGTTCTTCAAAAGAAAGCACACTTCAAGACAAAACAACACATGTATTACCATTATAAATATTCATATTCAGTGCACAAAGCTTAAATTACCTGAGAGTTATATTCTATTTGCAGTATACTCAGTGTAGCTCCATCTTCTCACAAAGCATATTGGAAAATGAGTGAGATACTGAATTAGGGATGACCTTGACACCCGCATATTTACACATATTTCAAAAGTAAAACATTATAAACCTTTGTTACTTAAATATTACTAAATTTTGTGACCCTGTGTTTGACACGTACCTGTATGTTGAGACCACATATTAAACTTGATATTCTAAAGAGTTATAGTAGCAACTCCAAGTCTTTTTCCAGCAATATCAGCATCATCCAATGTTCTAATTACATTGCAATGAAAGCGTCTAGAACTTACATGTGGAGGGGGCAGGTGGACGAAGGAGAAGCAGCAGACTCCCCGGCTTATTGCTGGCTGCAGCAAGTGACAGCAGCAATTGCAAAATCAGAAGAAGAGAAGGAAGAGCAAAAATCTGAGGATAAAGAGAATCATCCCTGATGTCAGCAGTTGTTTAGAAGGAGCCACCCTGATAGCCCTGGTATGAAAGAAGGAAGAGAAGCTTCCCTGGATGCCCCAGTAGGAGCAGGGTTTTAACCTAAGTGAGCAGTTATGTATTTAAGTAAGAAATGTTCATAATTCAGTATGAACTGAATGTTCATATGTTCAAAATGTTCAATGTTCAAATGTTCATAATTCAGTATGTATCAGTTGATACATACTGTAAAACATTACTGTTGCTAAATTAAACTTTTACCTCTGAAAAACATGCACCATATCCAGTGTTAAGAAATTACGACTTTTTTAAAACACTGCAAAGTATATATTCTTCAACAGTAATAGGATTTAAAAAAATGAGAAGAAGCTTCAAAAAGTGATGAGAAATCAACACTATGTTATAGAGAAAATGAGCATAAAATTTACTAACAGCTTTTCATCACTCACAGAATGCATAAATACCACAATAATAATGCTTATGACAGAGAGTATCTGCTTAGTTATCACAGTACTGCAATTCTGAGAAGTTTTTCATTTGAAATTTCATTTCAGAGAAATATAAAAATAATAAAGAAGTAAAATTAATAGCAATGGAAAATGATGAGAGGAAAAAAGCATTAGTTATATGAGCGGGAAAGTGTTAGAATGCTGCTAAGTGAGATTAGATTTTCAATACACGGAAGGTCAATGTGGCAAACAGAGAAAGTTGTACCAGAAAAATTATTGCTTTAAAAAAATAAAATAAAAAACATCTTATTGTGGCCTGTAATTTTCTTCATGCTGTAAAAATACATAATATACAAAAGCACAAAAAATATAAAAAACACAGAAAGTATGTTTGGTATACATTTACTGTGGAGAAAATTTTGATAGAACACAGAAAAATTCTGTAATATTTACTAGAAAAGTCAAATGCAAGAAGCTTAAGCTGTTACTAAATCCAATTTATGTTCCTCTGATGTAGGAATTATTATTAATACAAGTTCAATACAGATAAGATAATTTTTCTGATGGACATAGTCAATTTTTCCAGTAATCTAATGAAATTCGTTCTTAAATAAAAGAGTATGAGGTATTGAAGAGAGTAATATGCAAGAAATGAATTTTTATCATTTCTAGCATGTGTGGTTTATTATCTTAAAATAGAAAGAATGTCATTATGCATTGACCCTTGGAGTCAAGCAATTTAGATACTAGATATCTTCCCATATAATCCTACTAATTTTTAATCACTAGGAATGTGATCACTAGTTATCTATAAAGAGCAGAGAATGACATATTACCTAACTAAAGTCAGAAAATGGAACAGATAATTGCTATTAATCATTCTTTAAGCAGAAGTCCTTCTAAGAATTGTGTAGTATATTTATATTAATAATTTACAATGAATACATTATTGTACATAGAGATATATGCTATGTTAGGTGGGTGTTTTTGAAATATATATACTTCCATATGTTTATTATATATTTTATCTTTGTATACATACACATATCAGGCATTGCTTTAGGTGCTGAAATATGACAGTAAACAAAATTTTAAAAGTCCTTGCCCTCATGGACATGAATGGGTGAGGCAGAAAGTACATATGGAAAATACATAGACAAGTAGTTAGAGATTATTTAAGAAAATTCATTTTGGCCAAGTGTGGTAGCTCATGCCTCTAATCCCAGCATTTTGGCAGGCTGAAGCAGGAGGTTCACTTGAGGCCAGGGGTTTGAGACCAGCCTGGGCAACACAGTGAGACCCTGCCTCTACAAAAACAAAATGAAACAGAATAATTTAGGTGGCATGGTGACACATATCTGTAATCCCAGGTATTCGGGAGGCTGAGGCAGGAAGTTGGCTTTAGCCCAGAAGTTTGAGGTTGTGGTGAGCTATGATGATATCACTGCACTCTAGCCTGGATGTCAGAGCAAGGCCCTGTCTCAAAAACCAACAAACAAAACAAAAAAAGAAAGAAAAATAACTTTGGTAATTGAATGGAAAGTATTGAAGTGCTAGATTGGCTGTTTGACCTTTCAGAAAGAACTGAATGACATGAAGGAGTAACCCATACTTGGCACTAGGAAGAACAAAACAATGAGTAATACCTGATCCATGACACTAACGTCCTCACCATTTCAGAGAAAAGACAGATATATGTCCAGTTATCCAGGACAGGTATGCTAAGTGCCAGGGAGAGGTAAACAAAGGCCTCAGAATGGACAGACAGGGTGAAATGGTTTCCACCTTGAGGAATGGAGAGTTTTGATGGAGAACATGGTATCAGAATGGCGTACTGAGTATACTGCTGGAGAATATGTGGATATAATCATTAAGAGAATTTTAGGTGAAAGATGTCAGATGAATAGAAATATGGTTAAGGGAAAATAAAACATAGAATATTATCAATAGTAGCAAGTCTGTACTGTTGAATACAGATTTTATTTTTTAGAAATGGCCAATATTGAACCAGAGCCAATTATAGCTTGTTGGGAATTCTTTGATCAAAATCAACTGTGACAAAAACAAAAATGAAGTTTTTCACATGCTTTGCTAATTAATAAAAACATTTTCTCTAACCATGCACTTTTGCTTGCTGTTGTTTCCACTACTGAGATAGAGTAGCCATGGTGAGAAAAAGGTGTCACATGGGCATAGAAAACCAAAAAAATGTTAAGGGGATATTTTTGCGGCAAAACAGCTACCAAAATAACTGTATCAGTAAAAAAGATGTACTTCTCATTGCTTTGATGGCAAATGACATTAGGGTTAAGTGAATAGTACTCAAAATGATATTTATTACTTGTAATTTAAAATGACTATGTATCCTTATGCTTTCTAAAGATTCTGGTCTCAGTAAGTGACAAGTATCATAGAATTGTTTAGAAAAAACAAACTGTAGCGAGTTTGGTTTTGATAAAGATGTCTGGATTCTCTAAGCTCAGAGTCCTCTTCTACAACACTGCCCAGTGCATATGTCGGCATCCATCTGGGCCCATCTGCATGGCTCTGTGGGATTTGGGGGTAAGAGAACTGCCACATGTAGGCTGATGATCATACTGCCTTCTGTACTGTGAGTAATAAATTCCTGGGTCTCTGACTCAGGAATCTTTTACCTTCTGCCAGTATCTATAAAGCTGCAGCAGGAAAATTTACTACGTTGCAACTAAGGTAAAATATCAGACTCTTCATATTTCCTGACATAGAATTAAGAGAATATATAAATTGGTTCATAAAAGAGTTACCTTGTACACCACTCCAGACCTCCTGATCAGAACTCTGAGGATAAAGGCCAGAAATCTGAAAATTACCAACCTCTCCAAGTAATTTGTATGCACATATTCTTTTATAATTATAATTTTAACACATTATTTAAACTAATCAAATGTCTTTTTCTTTGCAAGTTATAGAAAATCTGGGGATACAGACTGCCCAGAGGTTGGCATATTACAGACGGTAGCATTGTAAACTGAGGTCTTGGCTGCCAAAATTAACAGACAAATTTAATTTTAACATTGTTAGATTTTTCTCCTAACTAAAACAAAACTTTCCATAAATTTCTTTTCTTCTGAAGCAGCAAATGCTTTCTTCTGTTCTATATGGAAAGAACTCCTAAATTGGTGTCGGAAATGCTCAGTTGTCAGTTTTTACATATGACAAGCTGATTGTTCTCATTTACTTTGAACCAATGGCCAGGAAAAATGAATCCAATAGAATCAAAACTTCTTTTATTTAATTTAGTCTTCTTCTTCCTTACTTCTGCTCTCTCCTTTACCTTCTTTCACATCCCCCTACTTATGTAGTCTGGAGTTAAATCATCCATCTATTTTTCTGTTTTCTCCTAGAGATTTCCTGCTGCATCACAATTCAGTATTTTTGCATGTCATAGAACTTATGCTTGTCTATCTTTACATATTGCATATGTTTTGCTCTTGTTTACAGAAACTGGGCCACACCAATGTATATAAGAAAACATATTATCTTTTTATAACAGGGCCTGTAATTTGAACAGAAGTTGGAATTCCTCTTACCTACCAGAAACTTAGCTGGAAAGGCACAGTTGATGTTGTGGAATCACGTGCCATGCCACTGTTCTTCAGGAAGATCAGGAAATGAATACTGCCTATTACTGTAAATAGGAAACTAATCTATTCATTGCCCTGGGTATTTATATTGCTTATTCCAGCAACTTGGGCTGTCATCCTCAAAGTAGGTCTTCTATAGTTCTTTTGGCTCCAGTGACTTTTACAATTAATAGAGTGATTGTTAACAAAGAATACATTTACAGTCTACAGTGGATAAAAAGGGATCATTTAAACATGATATTTTGGAGAACACAATGTATTTAATAAAGTGTATTAAAGCAGTGCTAATGTCATCTCTCCATGATTCTTGCCAATTAAGTTGATAGTAAGGCTCATGGGGTCAGTTTTGATATCTAAGGAATTTCAAAATCTTGGTGTATGTGAATAACCTTCACATACACAAAAAAACACTATACCTAAATCAAAGTGGAAAAAAATCCTGGAATTGTTAAAAAAAATTTTTAAGGCAAAATTGTTTCTGTATAAACTCAATTATGTATTTTTTCACTACCTACCACATTCTGAGGTTCAAGGACTAAGTTTTTTTTTTTTTTTAATTAATGATTGACACTGCTTATGAATAAGAGTAAAAGGAAACAGAGATTTTTGCTATTCAGTCTTTCTAAACATTACTGGATCTTCTTTAATCATTCATGAGACATTCAATATTTATTATCTTGGCAGAGAAAACAACATCATACTTTGAGTTTAAAATTAACTTGTTGGAAATTAACCATCTTTAGCCATCATTACATCCTACTTAGATGAGTGAAAAGATAAAAAGTACAGAGTTATTGATATGTGACCTGATCACATGTATAGCTTTCTTACCTAGTATAGTTGAAGAGCAGAATGAACAGACCAGGAGATATTTTAAATTCAGCCTAGACTTCTTGTGATAGACAAATTACATATTCTCAATCAGGAAAGTGAGCATAAAATAGAACAGTATTTACCCCAAAGATCATAGTAAGTTGGCTTTTGTCTTGTTGCTTTGTTGAGAGTATTTTATTTTCATATAAAACAAACATAAAAATAGAAATTTATATCCCCCATCACCCTGTAGAAAATACGTTTTCCATGTCCTTTTTATGATACTCAATATCATGTCTTTCTTAAAAAAAACCAATGGTTACAATATGCTCCAATTTCAATCCAGTAGCTTTCTTTCATAACTTAATTACTTACAAATCCCATTATACTTTCATAAGATCCTTTAATTGTAGTAGAATGTATTTGAACTAGCACATACATATTACAACATTGTTAAATCTTGGGTTTTAATCTATTGGCATTTAGATAATGAGTAGAGTCGACTGATTTTTCTCATTTAATATAACTCAATAGTGTTAAAAAATCAATTTAGGTAAGGTGAGATAATTATTTTTAACAGGTATCCATTAAAAATACATACCATCTATTAAATACATTTATTCTTTCTAATTCAATTGTATGATGCTTGCTTAAATTTTGTGACATGTGATTGAGGAGTTCAGAATCCATGTTCTGATGTCAGAGGTTGTTTCAAATAGACGCTCTACAATTTAATAATGGGGAAATCTCAGACACGTTACTGAAACTTTCTGAATTTCAGTTGCCTTATCTGCAAACAGGAGTGTAAGGAGAAAGTGATTACTTCCAAGGGTTGTTTGAAGTAAGTTGCAAGTGATTAGGGGGAGTGTGTGTGTGTGTGTGTGTGTGTGTGTGTGTGTGTGTGTGTGGTTGGGGGAGTGTTTTATCACAGTACCTGGCAAATGTGATTGTTAGCTACCATCAACTGGTATTTTAACCTCTTTTTAAGGTGTGCAAGTTTTGCATTCAATGATATCTTTCAATTTTGTGCTTTTAAACTTTAACCTAAAAAATTTTGTATGCTGCATTTTTCTTTAATAATAAATTGGATAAAAGGTTCTTAATATTTCATTGACATTGAAAAAACAAAACACATTTTACAAGATTAGCATTTTGTAAAGTATGAGGATTACTTTTTAAAATATGACATTGTCTTCAAGATTAATAATATATTTGAACTTTACAGTGAAATATTTCTAGAACATCTTTCGAAGCGCTCTGCACCTCTCCCAGCCAGAATTAGTGTTCCTTCCGTTTTGCTCCCATCCTGTGCTCTGCACAGCTGTACCACACTGTCACCATTTTGTAAGTACTATTTTTCGTATGTTCGTTGTGTCATATTGTGAGTAATCTGAGGAATGATGTCTTATTCATTGATATTAGATCACATTTAACTTTCTACCTTCAACATTACAGATGCTGAATGTGTGTTTGTGGAATAAACTCTATGATTTATACTTATGACATTAAAAAATTGAAAATGTACAGCTGTGTCATTTTACTGCTTTATTCCTGTGGTCATCATCAATGCCATTAGCCGAAGACTTTAAGGCATATGACAAGATCGTATTTGCTATCTTTCTGGTGATAGAGTTGAACCTTTTAATTAGAGTTAGTCAATAAGAAGACATGATATATGTCTAGGCTGAGTATTTAATTGTCAATACAAGATCTTCCAGAGATCTTGCTTCAGGGCAATCAACAGTGTGGTGTATGGTCCTGTTCTGTCAGCCTTGGACATTGAGGACCTGAAATAAATAGAGCTCACCTGGTGACACCGTGTGTGACCGCCTAATATGAAACAGAAAGAAATATTTTTGTATAAAGCAACTGAGATTTTTACATTTTTTTTTCCTGGCTTGAATTTAACCTATTCTTTTCTAATTGATACAATGTTCTATCATGTAAGAATAAAAAAAAAAATTGTAAAAATGGCTCCACATTGTTCAAAAGAAGAAAAAAATGAGGTGGGGGACAAACATGGATTTAGGAAAGAGACTACAAATACAGACCCCAGGGACTTAAATCTCTGCTCCATGAAAGCCATGTTTACTTCACTCTGAGAAACAACTAGTCTTCTTAGTCTTTCTAAGAATGTAACTATGAATAGTAGTCCAGATGAAATATAAATATACATTAACAAATATAGTTAGTGCTTTCTAAGATATAAATTGTGTGGTAGATATGATTTTAATCCCAATTAAAAATTCACACATAGATGTGTACATATGAGAAGACAATCTATGAAAATATTAATACAAATGGATGTGTTAGGGTGATGACATTAAGAATGACATCAAAATTGTTGTAAAGATCTTTGGTAACTTCGTTTCTCAAAGAGTTTTTTAAAACTAATATTTTAGAATCATCTTAACTGTCCCCTTAATGTTTGTAAATTATTTTTCAAATCTTGGGAACTTCAAAATAATATAATACATTCAACCTGTGGAAAGAACAAATATAAAAATAAACAAGGCCCTATTCTTTAAACATCACTGAGAGTTTTAGCTACCTTAAAAATGCACACAATTATTAAGATGCATAAAAACTCATATTTGTTCTGAGGAAATGACTGGATGTTTCAGTATATCTTACATTCAACAAGGGAGAAAATGATTAGCAAAACACCTGCCAAATTGCATTTCATCTTTTTTATTTTTATTAGTTTGAAAGTATTTTATATCATGATTTATGTTTTTTTTTAGTCATTTTCAATTCCATTCTTCAATTTAGGCTTAATATAATATCTGAAGCTATGTAAAAGAGATGTAGTGTCAGAAAAATCATGTAAAGAAATAGTTTATATAATGTGTGAGAACCCCCTATAAATAAGAATAAATTAGATAGTTTTAGGCTACCAAATATTTTTTGCTTATACCTGCTAATAAGTGTATAATGAAACAGTCCCAGCTATTTATTGACATTCAGAAATGCACACCAAATCAGTGGCTTAATAGCAATCATTTATTTTTTAGCACAATTCTTCTTAGCTAACTGGGCTTAGATGAGCAATTCTCTCTCTGGGTAGGTCATACAACTGCAGTCTGAAGGTGGCTGCGGCCGGGGTCATTTTGAATCTTTTCCACTTATATTTCTCGTACCTGGCCTGGGAAGATCAAACAGGTGGGGGCAAGTAGTACTAGGGCTCCTCTAATACCTCTCTCTCTATCGCTATGTGGTGTCATCCTGTGGTCTCTCCATGCATCCTCTGGGTAGCTGGACATCCTATGTGGAGGCCAAAGGCTCCTAGAGCAAGAGTTTACAGAGAGACCAGCAGAATCTACATCTGTGGCCTTTTCTAATCCACTCCCAGAACTCACACAGCATCACTTCCACTATGTTCTTTTGCTGAGGCTGTCAAAAAGGCATACTCAGGTCAAAGGGAGGGGACATTGTTTCTACCTTTTGAAGAAAGCAGTGCCAAAGAATTTGCAGACATGTTTTTCAACTACCACTGAGATATAAATCAGCATTACAGAATTAGACATACAGTACAATGAAAATATGAATTTCTGAAGACCTGCAATTCAAAAAGTCTTTTAGGAATTCGGTTTTATCTGAAATGAGTCACTAAACAGCATTGTTTAGTCCACTGAGACAGGACTTTTAGAGTGAGTTCCTGATGGTTGAACTCCTCAGCATGGAGTAATTTTACTGAGCAAGCAACTTTCTATCACCTTAGGCTTCCTCTGCTTCCTCAGCAGCTGAGGCATCAATTGTCTTGAATTTCACTTCCATTCAAAGAAATAATGTGTTATTGATGGTGAGACATGCATGCTCGGCATTTAGAAATCCCACAAGGCAGCTGTCTTGTTTCTTCCAACCATTAAACTTATTATGGAGGAAGATTAAATGTAATATTTGTTTGAGACCAAATATCAAAGGACTTGGCAGGCTGTACAATTAGAGTTTGAAAAAATGTGGTTAAAAGAATAGTATTATCCTTTGTCAAATGGCACAGTGATATACAAAGTGGAGTTTTTACAATTCAACCAACATCTGAGCAAAGCAAGTATTGATTTTTTTTTTTAAGTTGGCTGCCATTTAAATGGAACAATTAGTTAAAGGCTGAGAATAAGCACAATCTTGTGATGCTACTGCTGCTAGTGCCCTGTAGTAATTTAAATCTTTTAAAAGCCACAGATTGTAAGTCTCTAGATAAAAGGCTAAGAGGAAATTTGTCAGGGGTGGTATGCCTAAAGTTGCAGGAAAAAAAAAAAAAACTCTCTTCCTCTCCTCAGATATGTCTTTTAAGGCTAATAACATTCTAATTATAGAGACAGTATGGTTGCCACCAACAGCTGAAAGCATTTTGTGGATTTAAAAAGCAAATTGAATTGAAGAAACACAGCTAATGTAACTGTAGCATCTGTGGTTCTCATAAGTTTTTTCAGCCAAAACCAACGTATCCCTGAAGGTGACCTGATTAGTAGTGGGCTATGTTATCTCAGGTATAATTAATAAATTATCAATTCACAAATGATTATAAAAATGACTTATGCTTCATATCCTATAGAATATCAAAGATTCACATTACTTTAAAGAATTTTAAAAATAACACCTCACACTTAGGGAGTGCTCTCAACAAACTTAAAATTTGATAGTATTGCTTCCTTTCCTACGTTCGTTACATTTGGCAAGTTGAGATAATTACTTGACTGGCATATTTATAATTACCTCTTGTGCAATAGAGTTATTTTTAAAATGTAATTTTCATAACCAGAAACCTTACTGTGCTTAAGAGTTCTACATTCTAAGCCTTGTTTTGGTGGTCTTAGACTATTCTTTGACATTCTAACCTTTGTTCCCTTCATAATTTGTATGAGAAAAGCTGTTACAAAGTTCATGGTTGGCTTAAATTTTAAGCATTTTGCAATATAAATGGTCGTGGTATGCTTATTTTATCAATAAAATATATAAAACATGCATTGTAAATCTTTTCCTCCTCTAAAAATGACATTGCAACCTGAAGATCTAAATTATATGGACCGAGAAGAAAGAATTAGGTAACCAATGAGCAATTTTTCGAAGAATAATTTACATGCATTGTTTTTACTCTGTAAAATGACTTTCTTGGGCTGTGAGAAAGAACAGGACTGAGAGCAGAAATGAGGACATACCATCTTTTTTTAGGGAAGGTGGGGGACAGCATGGAAGAAAAGAAGTTTCTGGTAAGGCTTGTGGCTCTTTTCTCTGACTCCCTTCTGTTCTGAGTTCAACATTTAAAGAATAAATATTTGATTACTTATAGATTTTATCTGACAACTTTCAAAATTCTCTGCAAAAGGCAGTATACTTTGATCATCATGATTGTTTTCTAAATGATTAGAGGATATATTCAAGTTTGGGGGGAAATCTAATTAAAAACACAATCTCTTCCCATTCGAGAAAACTTCTCCCATAAAAGTAGAGGAAGACAG
>CAUYRT010039541.1:0-48131 GCA_963574885.1 Lepilemur ruficaudatus | reverse complement strand
GGGGGGAAAGGCAATACACATAACCTAAACATTTGTACCCCCATAATATGCTGAAATAATTTTTAAAAAGTGAAAAAAATAAAAGAAAAAAAAAACAGAAGAAATGAAGTTTGAGGGTTAAGTACAGAATCACATACGGAGCCATCAGGCATGAGCCCAGATCTGCCAATTCTAAACCCCATGCTTATTCCTCCACCCTGAGTGACCTCAGTCATCCTCACTGGGTCTCCAGCCTCATCCTGGAACTGCAGGGAACAGCCTCACATGCTGACCCACACAACATTGAGGGGCATAAGCTGGGCAGAGGGAACTTGCTGAGCTTCCCTTCAGCTGGAATAGTCGAGGGATCCTCCCTCCAGATTTGTGAATGGGGAAGACGCACAGTAACAGGAAGGGGAGAGCTGTCCACTTTAGTCCAGGCTCCCACTGTGTGCCCAAAGCTTTCCCAGGCACTTCACTGCCACTCTGTAACCCTAACTCTTCTGCTAGGTGTGCATTACTGCACCCCATGTCACTGATGAGGAAACTGGCACCCAGAATGCTTGATTGTCTAATACTTCAATGAAAGTGCAAAAGGTAGACCTGAGACTCACCAGTTCTTGGCTCCAGTAGTCAAGTACTTTCTATCACTCCAGGTACTTCTAAAGTCATTTAATGGCTCACTGTATCAGTCATGGTTCCTGGTATGTGAAAACTAATGCTGGCTTACCTATGTAAGAGGGGACCCATTTGAGAACTGGAGAAATTGTGAGGACTGCAGGGAAGACAGGGTGGAGACCAGGTGAAGAATTAAGAGCTATCAAGATGCCCTTGACAGTCTCAGCCATGAGAAATCTTTGACAAGCTCACCAGGTTCCCACCACTGGGCTGCAGGAACTATAATGTTGACCTATCCCATTCAAGACTTAAAGTCCCAAGAGACAGATAGATGCCTTCCTGGCCATATTTGGGTCACCAGCTCAACTCTTGGCTGTGCTCTGATAAATAAATGCCTCTTCCAGGAACCCTTAAGCCACCATAGAAGAGGGTATATACGTGGGTTTACTTTCAGCCAAGAGCACACATGCAAGAGGCAGTTCACCTAGATGAAAGGCTAGGTGCCATTGGAGGAGAAATAGGTGCAATATGGTGACAACTACCCAGGACAAAAGTAGAATATGGTCCCTATATTTCACAGAGAATACATGCAAGGTCCAAAAAGATAAAACTAGAATTTAGATAAATGTCTATAATAATATACATGAAAGTATTGATAATCCATTTTATATAAATAATATATAATAAAATCATCTTTACCATCATCACAAAAATCACCATCATTAGTATCATCACAAGATAACACGAATCAGTTCCGGGGTCAGAACACAAACCTAGATTACCAGACACCTTGCCCAAGATTCTTCTTGACATGGGAGATTGTAGAGGTGTTCCCTGAGAAAGGATAGATGGAAAATGTCTTTACAAGGGCAAGATCAAATTAAAATCTATCAAGCCTCTAAGCTGCATTCATACTGTAGGCCTCCTCTTATAGATTGAAAAAACTAGCTATGATTTTTTGTAACTCATCAACAGGTAGAGCCTCACCCCCTGGCCTGGGTTGGCTGAGACCTGCTTTAAGCAATTGAATATGGTAGAAGAGAAACTATATGAGCTCCAGAGCCTTCTGCCTCTGCTCTTTTGGAAAGCCTCTGCCACACCACAAGGAGGCCTGGACTAGAATACACAAAGAAAGAAAGGAACTGCTAGCACCCAGCCCCCAGGCCCAGACGTGTAAGTAATGCCATCGTAGACAATCCAGCCCCAGCTGAGAAAGCATCTACTCCAACAAGCGCCTTGGAGGACCTAGTGGCTGCTTCACGTGGCTATAATATCAATGATAACTACAAGGACACTGGGTGGGATGGATACTCCTTACCACATTGGGAAGATTATAGAAAAAAATAACAAGATCTGGGGTGCAGACTGTCATATCAACTCAGCTCTGATGAGAGAACAAGAGTGCCTCTGTGGTAGCCCTAAAAGAATGTCTTACTTCTTGTAGACACAGGGAAGAAAAGGCTGAAAATCAGAATTCAAACTTTTTAATGCAGTGTGCAGAATTACAAGGCAAGCTGCATTCACACATCAAGTCTCTTTTGTGAACTTTAGGGCATCTGTTGGGAAAGAGTGGAGCCCTAACACTTTGAATGAGGTACTTGATTGGATTAAGTCCATCCATCATCATAATTATATAAAGAACTTAATACATCACATTGAATACAGCCTGGCACACTATTTACTTACTTATTTTTAATTATTGCCTCTCACTAGCACATTCATTCCATGAGAGAAAGGATTTTTGTCTGTCTGCTTGCTTTATTCCCTACCTAAAACAGTGCCTGTGTCACAGAGCAGACTCTAAATAAGTAATTATCCATCCAGCAAAGCAGAGGGGAGGAAAAGAAGTTTGGAAGGGAGGAGAGAGTAGGGGGAATAAAAGAAAGGTGCTAGGAAGTTACACACACACACACACACACGTAGACTGGAGTCAGTTAAAGATTTTATGTATCAGGTTAGATAGATAAGTCTTTACCCAGTAGCCAAAGGATGCAAAGGATCACTCAGTTTTCACCTCCCTCCAGTTTTATAAATGAGAAAGTAGGGGGGGGGTCTTAAAATATCACGTGACTTCTCCATGGTATATGCAAACAGGACCAGAATTCAGCTTTTCTTAGGCTGGTGTCTTCAGTTTGGAAATAATAAAATTTAATATGAAGAAGAATAAGGGAATTATAAAAACTTTTGACCATCGAACATCTCTTTATGGGCACAATGTGTGTGTGTGGTTGTGTGTTTATGTTTAATATTTCATTTGCTCATCATGTATTTACCGAGCATCTACCATGTGCCAGCACACACAACATCCATTGACGTGCATGCCACTTATCACCCCCTTTCCACCGGTTTAAAAATGTCAAGTGATTGGATGTATTTGGGACTTACGTTCTACCTTTCAGATCTAGAATTGATATTTTATCCACTGTATTATCTCAACCTGACCTCCACTACCAGACACTGAGCAAAATAAAACAAAGCAAATAAAAATAGAGAGAGAAAGAGAGGAACACAAAAACTATCAAAAAGATTCTGGAGAGCAGCCAGGACATCATGCCAGGGACTCCACAGAGAAGAGAATGTAAAAAGTAATAGATCTTCAATTCACCAAGTCCCGGGAGTAATGGATCCCAAGCAAACCATATTGTGTCAAATAGCCTGGCTGTGCAGGGACTTCCCACTCTAAGGGGGCAGGGCCGATGTGCTCTAGCTGGGTCTGTAATCTGATAAGACAAGAAGAGCAATGGAGTTCGGGAAATGGATCGATTTTAATGCGATGCCACTGACAAATCGGAAAGGACAACATGATAGGACATGCCTGCATCTCCTCATCCTCGTGTGTGAGGATGGTTTACCTTTAATCAAGTTAGTGGATTACAGTCCCATTGCAGTTTCTCCTGCTGTTAAGTCAGGGATAAGCCTATGGCTTGCATTAAGTGGACTATAATGACCCCAGTAAGTCCTATCTCCAGACATAATTGTTTGTGTAGTTGTATGTAGAGGAGAAATGCAATCCATGATCCACTCTAATGCCAGGCCATAAATGTCTCCATTCTCATTCCATCTGGGTGAAGTAGATCTTGTCACACCCCCAAAATAGAATAGAAAATTAATGTCTACCCCAAGTGCCCATCAATACATCAGTGGATTAATAAAATGTGGTATATGTATACCATGGAGTACTATTCAGCTATAAGAAGCAACGGTGATATAGCACCTCTTGTATTTTCCTGGATAGAGCTGGAACCCATTCTACTAAGTGAAGTATCCCAAGAATGGATAGACAGGCACCGCATGTACTCACCAGCAAATTGGTATTAGCTGATCAACACCTAAGTGGACACATAGGACCAACATTTATCGGGTGTCGGGCAGACGGGAGGGGGGAGGTGGGGATGGGTATATACATACATAATGAGTGCGATGTGCACCGTCTGGGGGATGGTCAGGCTTGAAGCTCTGAGGTGGGGGGCAAAGGCAATGTATGTAACCTTAACATTTGTACCCCCATAATATGCTGAAATAAAAAAAAAATAAAAAAAGTGAGAAAAAAAAGAACATGGCTTAAGATTAAAAAAATAAAAAAAAGGGCAAAAAAAAGAATGATTAATCTGATTTAACAAAATAGTTGCAGGATGAAGCTTACATGTAATAAAGGAGTTCTAATATTCTGATATTAAACATAGAGAAAATATTTCCAACATAGAGAATAACTATATTTGGACTTGTAAGTGATTCTTTTCCCATGAATTTCTAAAATCAAATAATATGTTTGCCACCTCAGTGTATTATTTTGGTAAGCAAATCGTTCTTTTGCATACATCTTCCTCCTTTAAAGACCTCTTTATTTCAAGAACGTGGGGACAAGACTTATGGACTTAGGTGTATGAATTACAAAAAACAAAGCATCGCTAATAATTGCTGTGGAATATTTCATTACAAACACAAATCAGGCATCATTTTAATCAAATTGAATTTAGATTATAGACTTTCACGTAAAACCTAATTTACTTTGAATTCCCCGGTCACGACTCGTGAGTGCCTTACAGGACAAGGTTAAAGAGATTACATCAGGGTTCATGTCAGCAGCATCTGCTGGTCTGCACTCTGCTTTAATGAGAGGTCATGCAGTCTGTGGGAAGGACTTCTGTTTCAGGCAGGTGCTTGAGAGAAGTCTTCATTTCCATGTGACGACTAATGGGGCTTTCAGAATTAGGAAACGGATGCATCACTATACTCTGATGTATAAAATAGTCAGATTTGTCACCATGTGAAACTTACAAGCAGAAATGATAACCAGGCCCATATTTTTTACAATTCAAAAAAGAAGGAACATTGTTATTTTGAGATGTAGCTTTTTCAAACACTGATTTCTGCATGTTTTCCTAAAATGATAGTCATGCTAAAGAGGTATATTTCTGCATGACATAACGCTATACATAATTGTATGAATAATATGCATATTATCAAATGAAAATGCATTAGTGACTGCTTATATTTAATAAACAGGGGAGGAAAATGTAGAAATCATTCATCCTGAAGATTCTAATACAAATTTTTAAATAATTTAAATTCATTAAAACATTTTCTATTTCAATTCACAAGTTCTTCAACTTGTGCTTCAACAAGAGCTTAAAGATGTTCCTGTAATTATTGTAACAGGAAGGGGTTTGAGCCATTAAAATAATCTTTGGCAATTCAGTGTGATTCCCCTTATTTATGCAGCACTCTTTTCTGAGTGTGCCTAAGTCTCCCTGTGCCTTCTCTGAAATGGTCACTTCTAAGCGGTGTATCACAAAGAAGCTCAAATTCCAAAATCAATCAAGTCATTTTGCCAAAGAAGTATTTACAATCGAGTAATCTGTAATCATATAGATGCCTTATGACAATTATCTTCTTTTCTAACTTATATTTGTGACCAGGAGTGTTAGAAAAGAAAAAGGGAGGGAGTAGATGTGGCTTTTGGCATTTTATTAAGATGAGACCGAGAAAACTCAGTATTTTGTTTTTATATTAAAATCTACTTTTGCATATGCCCTACTCATATACCATTGTGCAAACCTAGCAACTGGACATAGCTCTTGACAAATCGCAGTTTAAATATTCATTTTGAGTATGCATAAAAATTATAAGAAGATGGGCAATTTTCTCAACAGGCCTGTCATAATCATGAGAACTGATTATTCGTGGTAGGGGATACAGGATGAACAGGTGTTTGGGCTCAAGAGAATGCATTAATTTCTCCAATTTCAACAACTGGGATCTCTGCTAAAGGTGACAGACTTTTTTCCATTGCCCGTATATTTGGGGGAAGCTGGGTATTAGCACACTGGAATAAACTAGGCTTGTTCTGAAACAACCACATACATGGGTTTCCATCTACTTCAGAATTTCTTAACCTATGCTGGTTTTTTCATTAGTCATTAGTGCGTTGTAAATCTCTATACAAGGTCCACCACACCTCTCTGGCAGAGACGGATCACCAACTGCAAGGCCAAAGTAAAGCCTCTAACCCTCCCTACAGCTGACTTGACCCTCCACCCTCCAACTGTTTGAGGGAATGCTGCAGGAAAATGGCCTCAGCTGCAAGGAATGTAAAGGATTAGGATGTTTAATGACTTAGAAGTTGAGCAATATTGACAATTCTCCTAGTGTTTAATCAAACATTTAAGACAAGTTGAAGAGTCAAATGGAAAGTAGTTTAATTTGAGGACAATAAAAGCAAACAGTCTTGTCTAGACAAGTCAATTTCAGATAAAGTGACGGCATGCCTAAAATAGTTTCTCCTACCCCACAGCTACAATAGTGAGTGGATTCTGTGGCCAACTTGACCAACAGCTGTACGCTCAAAGGTACATCAGTCTGAGCTGGTCCCTTGCCCAATTTTGATAATATATGAAATAAAAATGAATGAAGATAATGGAGATAGATACCTTACTATCTTTTGTTCCTAACATGAATGTTGTGTATTAACTAATAAGGCAGGCTTATGATTATTTACATTTCTATATCTAAATAATTGTATCTTTTGTGATTCTTCTTGCACTTCCCTGGATGGTCACAGGATAAACCCAGTTGATAAAAACTCAATTGCAAAATATGTTATAAAAACAAGGCTGACTGACTTTTCCTTTATTCAGCAGGCACTTCTTAGTCTGGCAGAAGCCTCAGTTTTTTAGTCATTTTACAGATTTATTGCTTGTTGGAATTCTGTTGGTTGGGAAACTGCATGATATAAAAGCTAGAAACATTTTTTTTCAAAAAGGGTTTCCTCAGAGGCCCTGAGTGAGTCAGGTAAAACCTGCAGTGTGCAAACTAGAATTTACATGTCAACAGACTAGTTTAACATACATTAACATAATGGTGGGTAAGGAACCATTGTGCCTTAATGAAGACATTTTCCTGATGATGGGTATGCATTTTTGCATAACTTTCACATTCAAAGTTTGTGGAAAATTTGACTTTCCTGGGCAATGGGGGAAAACAGTAATTTCCCTGGGTAAAAAATCAAAAGTTATCATCAAGGTAGCCAAAGCAGAATAATGCAATATGTTAGTAACTAAAATATCAATATTGATCAATCAGAATCAGAAAAAAATAAAAACATCTTTTCCTGTGGCATGAAATCGTGGCTGCTCACAGTTGGAGAGATTTGTCCTTCTCAGCGTGAGGCTGTAGATTCAAATACAAAGCCTGACTCTTAGCAATGTAGTAAAGATACGACCTTGAAGATCATCATTTCCTCCTGTGACCTACCTTCCTGGCAGTGTACAGGGGCAGGAAATAGGATAGAGGGTCAACAAATAAATTCACAATTGGACAGAACCTAGAGCATGTCCTCCAGAAACACTAGTTCCCCCCAAGGCCACATTCAACCCTTTCCTAAAATATCTGCCTAAAACTCTTTGGGTCAAGTGACAACTTCCTATAAACAGAAATATTGTGACTCTTCTTCAGCCTCTGGATTAGAGTCCCCACTTTTCAGAGGAAACCCTTTCAAACACAAGCTGTCCCTTCTCAGCTCAGGCCTAGAAATAGAGAAGGGCTGGATTTCAGGAAGTGAGAAATATTAATACTTTCCCCGCAGAAGGTATCAGGAAGGATTGGAGAGTAGACTCCTTCAATGCCTTGGCCCTTGCTTCCCTCCCCCGCCCACACAACACACTCCTGCACTTCCTTAACACTCAGCCCAGATTCCCTCCTAGGCTTAGTGCTGGGGAGTGGGCGGTTCCCTACACCCCTCCCCCTACCCCAAACAAAGCCTTCTACAAAAATCCCAACAATAAGAGACAAGCAGGGCTGCTCTTCTTGGAAACTTGGTAGAAATGCCTCTCTTTTAGAGAGTCCTTGAGGCCACAGGCTCTACAGACTGTGCTAAAGAATTTTTGTGAAACTGTGAGACCCACAAAACAACAACCATATCTTCCTTATGTTCTTATTCCCAGAAATTACCACGCTGCTTGGTAAATGCGTGAACTAAACTGAATCAAATTGAAAAGGAATGCTAGTGCAGGAGAAAAATGATATGTGCCAGAGAGAGGCAGAATGTATCAACGGAGACAAGAAGGGTAGGTTAGTCACAGTTAGATATGAATGAAGGAAAAAAATATGTGGGATACAAAATGAATAATGCTGGTCTCAAGTAACTTGCAACCTGGCATGCAGAGAGAGAAAAGCAAGCAACCAATTAGGACACTCTATAATTAAAGTAACATATACAAAATCCACAGAGGCAAGAACACAGAACCCTATCTGGGAATCAGGGATGGCTTCTTGGAGGACGTAAAATTAGAGCTAAAACATAAAGGTTTGGTCACATATTGGGAGGAAAGGAAGGGAGAGGTAGGCAGGGGCTGGATCAGGAAGACCCTTATAGGCCGCATTCTGGAGTCTAGTTTTATTCTAAAAGAAGTGGAGAACAACTGAATAACTCTAAACAGGTAAGTTGGAAGGGTCAAATCTGACAGTAGAAAGCTTAGAATTTAAGAAGTTACTTTGGAAGGCCACTGTAGGAGGATCACTTAAGACCAAGAGTATAAGAAGCTATTTTAATAAACTAGTTAAAGAGGTGGTAAAGCAGTGGTTTGGGGTATGGAAAGGAAGCCATGGACTGAAGAGCTATAAATTAAAAGAACAGAACTGGCAGGATGTCATAGCCCACCCTCTGGTTATTTTTGGTCTCTCCAGCAGAAAGCAAGCATGTCTTCTCTGGCTGGATCTCCATCTCAGTAGTAGCCAGATATTTAGTGGGCTGCAGCTCTGGAAGGAGGGAAGTGAGGTGGGAAGGAGGGAGAGAAGGAGGAAGGGGGACAGAAAAGAGGGAAAGTGAGGACGGAGAAAGGAAGGGAGCGAGGAGGGCCAACTAGGTCCTTCTCCTAACTGAGCAGAGGCATGGAACTGTGACCATCTGCCTTTCTTGTTGGTTTCCAATTCTACCTTTTCCAAGTCCCTTACTCCTCATTTCCTCTTAGCTGATTAGTCACCTGCTACCCAATCTGAAGGCCAGGGCTTTTCTGTCTTACTGCTTCCAACCTGAACACATATTATACTTGTTATTTACTTAGGAGCTAGAATGGAAGAAAGCTAAAAGGTCCACCCACTCTCATAATTTTCTTAATATTGTTCCTTTCTAATGAAGGGAAGCACAACTTAACCTTACAAAATTGAGGATGTCAATCCAGGGAGTCCTCAGTTATGTATGCTAAGGCTTGACCACCAACCACACCAACCTGCCTGCCTCAGTGGCTAGTAAGAGAACTTGCCACATCTTGAGTCCACTGGTGACTTCTTATAAAGTAACAGCACCAAAGGCAATGGAAAGGAGGTCACTGCCAGAGCTTGCTAAGCAGCCAACTCTGCCAATCTGAAAGACATCAGTAATCCCCATCAAAGCCATTTTCTTCCTGCGTTTGCTTTTCAGAATGAAGAGGGTTTCCTTAATCAGACTCATTGCCTATACTCCATAGCGTGGCTCACTTGGAGACATATGTCTACATTACTCAGTTGTTACAAGGATTAAATGAGATCACATATATAAATGATGGTTTAGTAAGCACTCCATAATAATAGCTATCATTAGTATCATCAGCATTTATTCATTCAACCAAGCAGGCATTCAATAAATATTGACTGATTGAATGAATGAGTGAATGAAGTTCCTTGGAGGAGAACGATCCTACAAAAGGATGCAGAAAACTTTGGCAGTTTTCAAACTTGTCAAAACGTATGCATTTCTAACGTTTGTGTGGGGCTTTTCCATTTACAAAGGCCTTCACATAAGTTTTTTTTTTTCATTTAAATTTAAACTGCTCCCACACCCAGCACACCCAACTCCCTTTACCCTGTCCTGTTTTTTCCACAGCATTTATCATCTTCTCACGTACTATATTTGTTACTTTATTATTTATTTATTTTGAGACAGAGTCTCACTTTGTTTTCCCGGGCTAGAGTGCCGTGGTGTCAGCCTAGCTTACAGCAACCTCAAACTCCTGGGCTCAAGCGATCCTCCTGCCTCAACCTCCCGAGTAGCTGGGACTTCAGGCACCACCACCACAGCCGGCTAATTTCTTTCTATTTATAATAGAGACGGGGTCTCGCTCTTGCTCAGGCTGGTTTCAAACTCCTGAGCTCAAGTGATCCTCCCACCTCGGCCTCCCAAAGTGCTAGGATTACAGGTGTGAGCCACCACACTATGCCCTAACTTTATTATATTTAGTTGTTTATTGCCTCCCCCTCAGCCCGCCTGCCCTCAAATGGAATGTAAGCTGCAGAAAAGCAAGGATCTTTATTTTGTTCTCTGATGTATTCCAACTGCCTAGAAGAAAGGGACTCAATAAACACTAGTAGAATGAATGAATAAATGAAGGCTCTACAGCCCATTGGTTAAAGGGAGCCTACAATTAGACCCAAAAGTTGCTAGTTCTGGAGAAAAATGTTAGAGTTGGGTTGATTGTGGAGGGTACAAAATAAAAAACTGAAATGAAGCCTGCAGCAGGAGTGAAAGGAGGGAACCCCTCCCTCCACTGGCCTTAGGCTAAAAGGGCTGAAATGTCTATAGGAAACTCTCCTATGGAATATAGCTTCATTTAAACTTTTTGTTCTTAATAAATAAAACAGTTCCTTTCTTACAGATGGTATTTTATAGTTTACAAAAACTTTTCTCTATCATATCACTTGATTGACATAACCATCTGAGAAGGCAATGGTCATCCCTCATTAATAGATGAGCCCATGAAGGCCCACAGAGAAGTGACTTCATACCACAGAGCCAGTAGTCAAACCCAGGTCTCTGGCTTTCAGATGCAGGGTACTTCACAGCTTCTCCACATTGACTGTCTTGTGCATAAACATTACCAAGACATTTTCTTTTTTAGTCTGGTATCTCAGAAAAATTAAAAAAGGCCCAAATTTCTCTATTACAATGAACAACTGATTGTGAATGTCACTATAATGATCACTTGTCTATTCAAAAGTTTATATATTGTATGCAAATTCTACTGATTGGTGGGAGAGGCTTCCCTCATTGCACAGACAATAAAGCCAAAGTCCTCAGCTTGGCCTTCAGTGTCCTCCACAATTTAGCCCCAAAGCTCTCCCTACACCACAGCACCTTCTAGCTCTTAGCCACACTGACCTCCTTGCCATTTCCCAAACACGCCTTGCGCTAGCCTACTCATGGGCCTTTGTGCTAGCTGCTTCTTCATCTGGGGCCCTTGATATCTGTGTCTTCCAAGGCACAGCCCACAACTCAGAGAACCCACCTTCTCCAAGAATCCTTCTTAAATCAACCCAGACACAATGACACCCTCTCTCTCCTCTAGTCCCACAGCACAGTCCCTCTGCAAATGCCCTGAGAGACTGGCTTTTGTTGCAGGTACCAAAGTGTCTTCTCTAATATACTGAGCTCCTGGTGAGCAGCAGCTGTCTCCACCACATTGCCCAGGGCAAAGTGACTGACTTAAAAAAAAGAACCCTGCACTTAACAAGACCAACATCAGCCTAGCTTCTTGACTTAATACAATTGTAAATGGCTGAGTAATTAATTATTCCTTTTGGAAATTAAAGTTTAAATTTTCTGGATGGCAGATAGCATATCTAATTGCTACCTGGACCTCAACTATTCCATCCCTTGTCAAATACCCTGTGGCCCTCAAAAGTAAAGAGTAACTTATCAGAATGAGGACAAAAGGTCACAAAGACCTGTTAAAATGCAGTCTCCTTTCTCATTTACAGAGTTCTTTCTGGGGGCCACCCACTATAACTGCCTCTTTTATGAGAATACCACCATATATTTTAAACATTGAAGTGAAACCCCAAAATTAGATGGATATTATGTCAAGTGAAAGATATCCAATCTCTAATGAAATAAACTAGAGGAGAACCCAGGTTATCTAGATTGAAGGGCACTGAGACAAAGAGAAGAAAGAAAGATCATAATGAACAAAGGAAAGAAAAAAGTAACAAACAAAACAGAAAGATCATCTGCATTTTACAGTTTGAGGAACTGAGATCCAGGGACAGCAAGTGTTATTTCTAAGATCACACTTGAACTGAGAAGAAACAAGCAATTTAGGCACAGAGTGGTGGCTCACACTGGTAATTCCAGTGCTTTGGGATGCCAATACAGGAGGATAGCTTGAGCCCAGGAGTTTGTGACTAATCTGGGCAACACAGGGAGACCACAACTCTGCAAAAAATATTAAATTAATAATAAAAAAAGAAACAATCAATTTAACAACCGTAACAATGAACATCTATTGAGTACCAATCATATACCAGGGGTTTTCGACATACATTATCTTACCTAATATTCACAAACCACCCTGGTAGATAAACTCAACAGCCAGAATGAGCATTCTAATATGCAAATCTGACCGCATCACTCTTCTGTTAAAAACCCTTCAAAGAGATTTAGTGATTTGGGGAATGGCTTGAGGAAGCCTTTTCAGGAGGGGCATCTATGAAACCAGTCAAAATTAGTAAAGATAATCATTCAAAGACTCTGGAAATTGATCAAAAGACAAGAAATTAAGAAGCATTTATTCAACAAAATCTAAGGGAAACTTTGTCCCATGAGCCCAATCCTCTACAGTGGGAGGCTGAGGCATTTGAGCTAAGGGCTGCACACCCCACCCCCAACAGCTGTAATTTACAGATCTGAAAACTGAGATTCACATAATTTAAATGATATATAGTGTCACTTTGAACCCAATTTTATCAGGATTTGCTTCTGACTCTCAGCACTAATGTGAACTCAGAGCAGAAAAATGCTTCAGACTTGGGACATTACTGTGGGAACTCTTCTTGCCAGTTTTAATATCTAGTTTTGACAACCCTTCCCTTATCAACACATAATGAAGAAAGCTTCTCCTGTAGAGTCCCAAAGACTACCCCTATATCCTTAGGGCTGGAAGTGTGAGGAAAGACCCAGGATGGCAGCACAAGGTTTAAGAAGCTCTAATGCACACAGGTTTCCACTATTCTGCTCATTCTGGGACCCAAAACATTGGTGCCACCAATCAATCAGACCATAAGATTCTGTGCAAACTAGAACAAGGCACTCCTTTGGAGGCGTGGATTGGTGAGTAGAGAATGCCTTTGTAATAAAGAAAAGGAGCCCCTTCCTTCACACAGATGCAGGCCCATGCCAGGGCACACAGCTCAGGAAGGGGACCATGAACTAGACAGCCATATATGCTCTCTGTCCTCTCTTCCTGCTACCTACTGGATAAAATCGGTAGGATGGCCAGGGCACTCACAGAAGGGTGAGGGAGGAAATATTAGCAGAATGTCCATGGCCAGTGGATGCTAGGCCTCCATGTCCCTGAGTATGCCTTCTTGCTTGGCATTTTCCCAGACCCACAGGCAATGCCAGACCTACTTCCTGGAGGACCAGCTACTTCCTATTGAGCTCAGAGCATTTTGAAGGCAGAACACAAATGTTTATTTGACTCTATGACACCCATTTTCCGTGTCCACAGTGATACTCTTAATCACATTCATTGGTCACATAGTGACTAAGTATATCCCATGCACCAGGCTCTGGGCTAGGTGTTGAACAAGCTGGGAAAGAAGAAGAAAGTCCCTGCCTTCAAGGACTTCCCAGATAAGGAGTGAGATGGACAGATAAACAGCAGATGATGATTAAACAGTGTGGCAAGAGCTCTGACAGAATAAACATATGAGTGGTCTAGGAATATCATGGAAAGGCACCTAACTCAGCCTGGGCTTTCGGGCTGGAGCAGAATCAGGAGACATGTTATAGAAAATGGACAGCCTAAGCTGAATCTTGAGGACTGAGTGGCATTTAGTCAGCTAATGGAAGAAGGAGGGCAAGGTGCTGAGGGAAGGAGTTTCAAGCAGAGGAAGTAAACGTGTAAAGATGGAGGTAAAAGAACAGAGCCTGATCAAGAACATTAAGGAAGCAATTCCTTACAGTGCAACGCAGAGGTAATGTGAGGTACGGCAAGAAAAATGAGGCTAAAGAGATGAGAAAAAGGCAGGCATGTGATCCTTAAATTGCCACAAAGCTCACCTAGAATGCAGAATGCAGAGCATGTAGCTAGTGATGGCTGATTGCTCCAGGTCACCTTTTGACTCCTCTACTCTTCCAACTCTAGAGACTTTCCTCCTGCCCCATCCCACCACAGACGGGTACACTGCCTCTTGTGGATAAAGAACTAGAACCTAGCTTTCTTAGTTTGGTTCTGCTTCTGTAAGAATTTTCTGCCAGAAGTGCTGGAGCTGATGGCTCTGACCAGTGCAATTTGGAAACTGGCCATTTCTGAAGAAAATCAAGGGCCACTTCAGCTTTCAGTGGGCTTACTATTATAAATGGCATTGTATGGGAACTTTTGGAATCTTCAAAATCTTACAAGGGAAAGGGTTGTTTCAAAGCATCTAGCCCAATTCCCTCATTCCACAGGTTGGGAAAATGAGATCCAGTGACAGGAGGGGTCTTTATCTAAAATCACATAATATGGAAATTGGGCCCTCCTAAGACAGTGAAATGGAAAGAATTATCATTTAGGGATTGATCAAATTTCAAAGTTTAGTCACTGAGTGTGTAACCTTAGCCAGGTTGCTAGGATTAAACAAATAAGATAACATCTGTAAAGATCACATACAGTGTCAGCCTGTAGTAGGTTTCAATAAATGGTCACTATCATTATAATTTCCTCTAACCTTTGGCAAACTCACCTTTGTATATGCATGCCATAAGCCAAGAGATGAACTTGAACACTGGGAACAGTGAGAAGTCAAAGCCAGTGAATTGGATGCTTGGATCAGCAGACTGTTTTGCTTTGATCTTCAATGTGAGACCCATCTGATAGGGACTGAGGAATAAAACATGGGATTCTTTTGACTCCTAAGAACAAAAAGAAATAAGCATCATTATGAGAGATTAGTGTGCACTGCCTGAGAAGCTCACACTAGCATATTGGTTTGCTATTTAATCCTGAATCTGACCCCATGTCAATTTTAATGATTCTAGTTAGTGTACCTTAAGACCTGGTCATGTGTATCTCCAGCCCACCTCTGGGGGAACAACCTAAGAATAGAGGGATGCTCCTTGTGCTTCCTCTGCCGTTTGTCACTGTTCATTAAGACATCTGGCCTTACCTAAACATAGGAAAAAATAATGGCATGCTTCTTAATGTGCTATGGTATCAATAATACTGCAGGATATGCAACCTAATAAAAAATTCTCTCATTGCCAAAGTGCAAGCAAACTATAGTTTGGTGGAAAGATAACTGGACAAGGAGTCAGGAAGGATTATTTCCATGCCTGATTTTGCCAATTAAAATATCCACCATTTTAGACAAATCACTTAATTCTTTTGAGCCTATGTCCTTATCTGTTAAAATATAAATAAGTTTGCCCCCATCTGTGCTACATAGCTCACAAGGTTGCTGTGATAATGATGACGATGATGATGACAGCCTAACATCTACTGAGTCCTGCAACTATGTGCCAGGTACTGAGTTCAGGACTTTATTCACATAATCTGATTTATGTCCCACAATCACCTTAAGGGGTAAGTATCATCAATTCCCATCTTTAATATGAGGCTGAAGTTCAGATAAGTTAGGTAACTTCTATTAAAGGGAAGGGCAGGATTCAAACCCAGGTCTGGGCTCTTAACCATTTCTCTGTGCTTCATTTTTATTCACCAAAGCCCTAGATAGTCTTTCAGCAAGGATTTTAATTAGTAGTCAAAAAAAGTTTTAGGCTAGATCTCTTTCCTCAAATGCAATGGCACAGGCTAACCACAGAATTATTCTTAATTCGAAATAAATTCTCTCTAATTTATTTATTTAAAAATGATTTTTGTAATTTTCTAAGTCTTTTTAGAAGCCACTGTGAGGAACCATAAGAGTTTAATCTCTGCTGATAATTAGTGCTACTTTTTTTTATCCCACTTGGTCAATTGTACCTATTTCTGAGGTTTCAGGGAAAATATAAAAGCTATAAAATTTGAACAAGACTTCTTTTCTAATTCAACAGGACTCCTGATGCAATCTGTAGAAAGAATATGCTTTCTACTGAGCTTTGAAAGTAAAAAATCAAACCTTACATTTTAAGCAAAAAAAAAAAGGGATTTAAAATCTGTATGATACTAATTGTACATTTTTAATAGCAAGCATGTCCCTGTTTTATATAAAGGATATTTTATGTTATCTCAGAATTTAACACAAGAAGCCACTCTGTCACAAACCAAAACCCCCATCATCTCAGTGAGTGCTCTCTAGAGAGCTTTGACAGAAACAATCTCAAGTGACTGTGTCGAATGTGGGAGACTATGGTGAAGAATTGGAACTATGGAGTAATTAGTTCATTTTTTTCTTTCATTCAAAGAGAGCTTCTTCAAATACTATGATTAATTCCACAAACATATGTGTATAGCCTGTAGGAGGTAAGGAAAGTGAGACACAGTCCCTTCTTCTCCACACTAGAGGACTGTTCAATCCTGTTTGGGACATAAGAAAGCCTAGTTAAAAACGAGACAACTCTTAACTGAGCTCACTCTGTAGGAAGCAGAATGCCAGGTGCTTTCAGTTGTATCATCTCATTGAATCCTCACCCTAACCCAGTGAAGAAAGCCTAATCACCTGCCACTTTCGGATGAGAATATTGAGGTTCAGGAAGATTAATAGACTTGCTCAAATCTCACAGATAGTAAGTGCTCAAACTCAATTATAAATCCAGGTTTACCAGATCAATCCCATTGTATTGCTTTTCCTACCACACCACATTACTCTGAAGTGAAAAAGCGTAATCACTGGTCATTGAGGTGGTAGTAAGGGGAGAGAGCTAAAGTAGGATCTGAATCTTGACCCTTAGAGATTTCCTGGAAGCTAATAAATGCCAGTTTAGAGCAGGGCCAGGATTAGGGTGAGACAAGACAGGCCCCTGGGGCACAAAATTTAAGGAGGCGCACTCCCAGGGTCATGCAAAAGTCCCCAGTGAATCACCCTAAACAAGACCCAAGCAAATATCTGGCCTGGTTTCCAACCACTAGAAGATCAGGGAGTATCTTGACACATTTAAACGCTAAATTCTGTCCTCTTGTAACAGTTAAAGCACACACAGCAAACTTCACTATATTGATAACAAGATATTTTATTTAATCCAGGGTTGCACTTGTATTGCTCTAAGAGTGATTGCCTCCTTAAATTCTGTGCCTTGATAATCCCAGCCCTGGTCTGGAAATTCACCCTCTTCTTCTTCCCACAACCTCAGAGTTCTAGGGATGGATTGGAAAGTAAAAATCACTGCCAGCCAGTGATGATGATGATGATGATGGATGGACGGATGGCATTATTTGAGTGCTTATTCACTTCAGATTTCTTCATGAACATCGCCTCCCAGAGAGGCCTTTCCTGACCACTCTATCTGAAACATCAACTCCCATCACTCTCTAACCCCATATCCTGCTGTGTATTCCTAGCACTTATTACTTCCAGATATTCATTCATTTATTTATGTTTATTATTCCTGTTCCCCACTAAAATGTAAGTGCCATGACTATAAGGATTTTGTTTAATCCACTGTTGTACCCTCAGGGTCTTGAAGAGTATCTGGCCTATAGAGACCTTCAATAAAAATGTGTCAATTAATGAATGAACTTGCCTACATCCATGTGACCCTAGAGCCTGTGCTCTTATTCACTAAGATTTAACTAAGATCTACTGGCACAATCCAAGGGTTCTATACAAACATTCTGCCCTGGAGAATTTCTTCTCAAGCATTAGGACCCCTTCATTTTCTTCATTTTAAATCATGAAAACGCCTGGGCTCTATTTTATGTCAACATCCGGAAAAACAGTTCTGTCTATTCCTCTTTTAAATATGTTGTCCCCTTCCAAAGTTGCAATTAAAGCTTCAGGTCTCTTTGTTGGCAGTTATAGTACTCCCCCAAACTCCAACTCAGTTGCCCACAACATCACATACTTGATTCCTCCTTTCCAATTGAAAACCAAGTGCTGTAATACACAAGATCAGACTCACCAAAATACTTGGGCAGCTTGCAGTATGGACAACTTCCAGGATACTGATTGGTGACCACACCTTGCTGATCCCTTGCTGAAACCTCACCTTGGGAAGGTGGCAATTTTCCTCCAGCTCCAGTAGAATTCTCTCTGACAATAGGCCTTGCATACTGATAAGATCACATCCTCTATTATAGGAATCCAAAGGTAGGAAGAGTCAAGGAACTTGATTGCCAAAGAAAAGTACCTTCTTCTGGCTGCCAAAGAAATTGGATATGACAACTCTGTACTCTTTGGCAAAATGCTTTTAAGAACTCTATTCCGATATCCATTTGAACAAAGTAGCAAAAATGTTAATGTTCAAAAGCAGAAAGCAAACAAACCTTTCCTCAATATCAAAAATATGGTGGGAAGCCATCAAACATCAGCATCCGTCCTCATCAAGGAATGCATGCTGAAAACATGAGCATAAGAAGAATTTTAGTAGCAATTTTCTGTACTTGGTTGTTCTTCAGAAATGCATACTTTGAACAGCCAACCTAGTGGCTCTACTCTTTCTATTCTTCTGAGTTGGCTGGCTATTTCTTTTTAAAGTTGTTTAAAGGATAAAGGAAATGACAACCCTCAGGGTTGTCCACGGTTATTGTGTTATTTTACTTAAATGACTTTATAGTTTTGTAAAAATATTTGCTTATTTTGTGAATAAATCAATTACTTTTAATTGTATTTTTACAAAAACGATTCTAAGTCATTTTAATAGAACAATCCCAAACACTAAGATCCCAAACCAACTCTGTTGTATTGCACTACTGTTTAGTTCTTCAAGGAATTTACATAGTGATTTATAAAGACCAGATAAATATTTTAGTTTGCAAGGAAGTAAAGCCTTCCAAGCCTATAATTCTATTTTAATATTCCTAGAACATATATTTAAAGGCTTACTATGATTCACTGGTATTATTACTGAAAATTTTTTCTCATATTGTTGCTTTATGTGTTTTGAAAGGTTTTATTTTGTAGTACACCATAAAAACAGGATTTTTTTTCTTGCAGGCTTTATAATTTCACCAAAATGGTGAAGAATTAATATTTTAATGAAATCATATCTAATGACACCAAACCAATGGGGTTAGAAAATTTCAAAATTCATATTTTTAAAACACAAAGATGTATAAATCAAAATATAGTCTACAGGGCACAGAAAAATTATCTACAGATGGATTGAGCTCTGTGAACAATCAGAAACAATACTGAAAGCTGCTCATTTATGCCCCTCCCCTGTCATCACCTCATCTGGGTCTTTTCATGAAGGGCTAAAAATTATAGAAAAAATAAACAAAGCAGGGGTTTCAATATGGTTTTTCTTTGGGGAACAACAAAAACATTAAACTTTATACATTTAAGTGTCTGTTCATCAAATGGTAACCCTTTCATGGGAGTCCAGCTTGAGTTTTGTATGGGTGGGGAGGTGGGGAGGGAGTCTGTGAATACTCCCAGAGTCATTTAAAATATATAGTATTAGCTAATTGATGAGAGGACTAAAAACAATAGTGAGTAGGCAGTCTGGCTGTGAGCCAGGAGCAAGGCTTTATGGTAAAAGCGAGTTTACATTAGAGGCCTGTTTTCCCCCTTTCCTTATATGAAATGAACAGCTGTAATTGAAAAGCAAGGAGCTCTATGGTTTATAGAAATAGGTGTTGTGAAGAGCCTTGGTCGTCTAATTTTCTTCCTATTGCAGGGCAGGCTTCCATTGTCTGTTTTTTAGAGCTAATTTCTTTTCTGATCAAAAGGCCCACGTCGTTGAAAAGGTAGTAATGACTATTCATTTGGCTGAAGCCTCCATTCTCCAGACAGCAAGCTTTATTTAGAAATGGCTATTTCTTTCTAAAAGGAAAAGCTCATTTATGTCCTCTATAATGTCAATTAAAGTAGAATATATTTTAATTATTTATCCTGAGGAAGAACCTTTTAGGAACTTAATTTAGTATGCCTATGTTATGCAGACACTACAATATGTGAATGTGGAATGATATCTAGGCACATGGGTTTTATTTTATTTTACCACTAATGAATAGTTTATTTGCAACTAATTAACAAGTTAAATCGGCACAATTAGTGTCGGATTTCTTTAATAATATAACTCATAAAGGCATAGCCATTGGAACTAGAAAATAAGGTTGGTTGTTGGTTTTGTAAAGAAACCATTCCACAAAAGTGGCAGTTTTTTCCCATTAGAAAGTGTTATTGGGATGTTCTTCCCGTTGCTTTTTCAAATGAAAGCTGCGGCTGTGCTGCCAGAGGAAATACGTTCGGAAACAAGGGGAGACGGTGTTAATGACACAAACACCACATTAGCAAAGCCTCAACGTCCTAACTGGGCGACGCTTTCCGGAGAGATGGAACTGGGGTGACGGTGGCCTAGATGACAAAACTGCAGCATGGCCAGAGCTCTCGATAGACCGCGTTTTGTCCCGCTGTCTGGCCCCGGGCCCTCACGGAAATGCCTCTGCCTGAGGATTGACATCCTCCATACCTAGCAAGTAGCGACACGCTAGCTGTTCCTGAGCCGTGTCCGCCACCCCGCACTTTGTCTCGAGCAGCTGCCCCAGAGGTTTGCCCGCAGGCCTCTCAAACCGTGGCGCTGGGACGCGTGACCTCCAGGGTTCCAGGCACGCAGCGCTTCTGCGTCCACCCCTCGGCTCGCTGGGCTGGGCGCGGCCGTGGGAAAGCGCGCTCACACCCGGCACACGGGCATACAGAGGATGGCCCCTGCGGCAGGGATGCATGAACTCGGCTTTAGGCCGGGCCGGGTTCAGGACGTCGCGCTTCCTGAGGGGCCCGGGGGCCCGGATTTCTCCATAAATCATATGGAGGGAGCACTAGGAGAAAATTTCATCCAGTCACAATCCGGAGTTCTCTTGAGGCTTTCCCAAGCCGTCGCCACTTTCTGATGTGGAGTGGAAAGGCACAGGGTCTCTGTCTCGCACTTGGTGGAAAACTTAGCACATAGTAGGTTTACGACAAAGATTTATGAAATGAAAAAAAATGATGGCTAAGAAGAGAGCATAGATATTCTGTGCATCGAATTCCATGGCTCTCCACTCTTAAAAGAAAATGAAAAAGATAAATAAAAAGAGAAAAAGAAAAACGAAAAGAAAGGGGGGAAAAGAACAGCTGGATGCTGCCTTAAGATTTAAAATTTTCTCCATGATACTCTATCCAATCCTCCACTCTGCCATCCTGCCGCCCCTATGGTTGGAGAGATAGCTTTACCTGATCACACTGGAAGTCCTGGGAGTTCCATTGATTTTTCAGGCACCTTCCCTGGGGAGCGCTGCCAGGCTTGGTGGACCTGTGACCTCCTCTGTGTGAATACCCACGTGGAACTGTGGGCACGTGGAATAACTCAGTCAACATTACACATTGATAACTATTGATAACGATTTTAAGATTGTTTTCCTTGTCCCGGCTTCCTGCTGGTCACCTCGCCTCTGTTGGGGGCGAGGGTAGTGCCTTTGCAGCTATAAAAGGAAGTGGAAAAGGTGACAGCCCAGTGGGAGGGCAGGCCTAGTTGTGGGATACTGGGTTGGGGGGGTCTGCTCCGATGGAGTGTGGGTTTGGCAGTCCAAAGAGCTGAGCGGGAGAGTTGTGAGGCTGGGAGGAGGGAGGGGGTGGAGATTGGGAAACCAAGAAGCCCACAGGGATGGCTCAGAAGGCTGTCTGGAAACAGGACCCAGTTCCTGGACAGAGCCTTCCCTCCTCTGGGAAGATGGCAGTGTTTGGGTCCTGAGGTCAACGAGGGAATGCAGAAGGCAAAGGTTGTCAAATTCCTCCCAGGTGCTGCACACCTAGGCAAAAGAGAGCTGGTTGGTGATTGATACCTGTGGGTGGAAGGAAGCTGAGCCCCAAGGTGTGGGCCAAGGGGACTCCCAGTGTATTTATCAAGTACAGCTCAGCTAACCAACTGAATTGAATTCAGAAACTCATTTTAAAAAGTACACCCTACCCTCCTAAAAAGAGCTACACCAAACTGCAATAGAATACAGTTGTACCACTCTTTTAAAGTACCCCCTAACTTAATGTTAATAATAGTTACTTCCAATTACTCTGATTTGATTAATTCACATTGTATGCCTGTATCAAAACATCACATGTACCCTATAAAGATATACAACTATTATGTAGCCATGATAATCAAAAATAATTTTTTAAAAAGAATACAGTTGTACCTCCCACAGGAGACTTTATGGTACCTCAAGGACCAGGTCTTCACACACCTCACAGCTCCTAGCTTTCTTTAGAGAGCATCAACTAGGTTATTGTTTACAACCTGCACCCTCCAGCCTAGGGTCTTCAGCTCCTCCCCAGACCTTTAAGGAAGTGTTTCCATTGGAACCTGGAGGAGGTGCTGTCCGTTGGTCTGGTGGGGGTGGGGTTCCTACTGAGTGCTCCAGAAACTGGAAGGTACTGTCTCTTCCACCAGGTTGGAGTGAAGGTGACTTTTCCAACCTTTTTACAAGAGATGGTTTTATGATAGACCAAAGCCTATGATTTCTTGACCAAGGCCCTCAATCCGTGGCTTAAATACACAATCTTGGCTAGAAGCCAGAACAAATTAATCAAAGGATGTTCTCAAGGCAGAAATAGGACTGACTGCTTTCAAAAGCCAAACTTCTTGTCTGTTGGAAAGCAAAGTGTCTCCGAGGTCTCACTTCCTCAAAGCCAGATTTAGCATTGGGCTGGGTTGCACTTGAGAAAACTGACAGGCAAATGCTGGGCCACGGTTGGAAGGCCACCAGGCCGCCTTTGCGGATCCTATTGTCAGGCCTCAGTAAGCCCAAATACTGCCCATCCCCCTTTGTCTCCAGCAGCACTGACACACACTCACCCCATTTCACCCAGCACGCAGATGGCGCCTCTTCTAAAGGCTTGGATCCAAATAGTGCTGGAGATCCGGTAAGGTCCCCTATGAGCAGTTACTGAGCAGTAATCAGCGAGGGCACCTCCGCGCGAGTAATGGGACAGCCCCTTCCCTGCTTTATCAGTACCTCTAAGGGACAATTGTTAAGAGTGTACTTTGCAGATACGAGGCCCTTGGGACACCTGATTTCTGCCAGTGCTTGCAGCAGGAGGAATGCAGAGCAGGGATGCCCTAATGTACCCAGAGCCCGCTGAACCAGTCATAGCAGAGTCTGGGTCCCCGGAGTTTTTCGAAAATCGTTCCTCTAAGGACGAGCAGCACTTCTGCTACGCAGCGAAGCTGGCTGCCTCTCTTTGAGAGTTGGCGCGACTTCCAAGCCCAGGAGGGCAAGGCGAGAAGGGGCGACGCTGGGTGAAGTTTCCAACCGAAGCCAATAAATGGCGCTATTGTCGCGCCCTGGGTCCTGGGAGTCCCATGCCCGGCAAGGGTCGGAGGGAGCCGGAGCTCTCTTGGGAGAGCGGGGGAATGGGGAGGGGGCGCTTGTTCGGGTTACCAGCTCAGGATCCAGGGCTCTGGGCACCGCCCACTGGCTCCCAGAGGCCCCGGGTGGGGGGGGGGAGGGCGAGGAGTGGGGGAGGCGGGGAGAAAGCGGCTAAGCGCGCTCTTTTCTTCCCAGAGAGGTTGGAAAGGACCGGTCCTGGATTCCGTTGTACTCCTCTGCTTCCCTCGTTGGGTGCAGGGTAAAAGTTGCAAACACTGCGGTTCGGGTTCCGCTTCCCGGCTGCCGGAGCCCAAGCCAAGGCCCTTTGGGCTGTGGTGCCTGCTGCGACACTTCTCTCGACTCTCTGTGAAGGTCGCGCCGCTGGGCTGAGCCTGCACTACCTATGGGCCAAGAGCACTGATTTCCTTTCAGCCTCCCCCCTTCATCTCTCTATGCCCGCAATGGTAGCTGTGTTTGTCTATTGAAATGGTAGTTTGTGTTCAGAAAGTTTCCTCAGAAGAGTTTCAAAGGAAATCTGGCGTGGCTCTTACTTGGGACTGTGCAGACCACCCCAGAACCACCAGGCACGGAAATCGATTTAATCATAGCCTCCGAGGGAAGCCGGGAGGGTGAGAGAGGGTGCCTCATCCTGGCAAGAACGTTGTAAATCTGGCAGGAGGATGTAAGACGAAAATGAGCTCACCTAAGTCCCGGGCTAGGTGTGATCAAATGACAAACAGCTGGAAGCAGTGACTAAGTTCCCCAGATAATCTGCTGTGGGGAGGGTCGCTAGCCAAGCACCGCATCCCCTGCCTTGGGAAATATGCAGCCCAGGCTGTCACCACATGGCTTACTTGGGTCCTAAAACTTGGAAAGAAGCCTGACATCTGTCAGGCTACTGGACGCCAGGCCGCTCGTCGGTTGGGTAGTTTCCTAAAACGAGCTTAACTTAGCAACAGCCTCGGGGCCCAGAAAAGCCGAGAGAGGGCGTGTGTGGAAGGCGGCAGGAGGGCAGGGGCTACTGCACATCGGCTTCTTTGGGAGAGGGTGGGTTTGCCTAAGAAAATTTGACTTTGTCAGCCAGGTTGCCAAGAAAACAGGTGCAGGTAGGGAATTGCCTAATCATTCTGTTTTTTGACACAAGCCTTACAGCCCGTGTTCCCTGTGTTGTGCACGTCCATACGCGTGTACGCACGCACACACACACGCATACACACAGATTTTCTCTCTCTCTCTCTCTCTCTCTCTCTCTCTCTCATACAATATATACCCATATGCAGAAACCTTCCTGATAGTTTACTTTAAAACCTTAAATCCGTACAGCCCCGGACGACTCAGACCAAGTGAAACACCAACTGAAGGGGCAGGTTTTGGGACCCCAAACTTCTGGGAGATGATGCCGGCTGGGAGCTGGGACTTTGGTGCCAGCGGTTCGCCTAGTAGAGAGGGAGCTGGCCTGCTCTGTGTCCCCCAAGCCACAGTGGCCTACTTTTTAATTCGTAGAGGAGAGAAAGATAGAAAAGTCCTGCGTGCAGGCGTCCCGGCATTGCCCGGTCTTGCATTAACCCTAGAAGCTAAAACTAGAAGCCTGGGATTCCCCTCCTCATACTTAAGATTTATGCTTTCCTTTTAGTTCCCCATCTTTCCAGGGGCTGGGGGCGGGGGGTGTGTGTGTGGCGAGACCCTACACAGTGCAGACACCTTATTTCGGCTTCCGCCACGTCTGCCTGGATGGCTTCTCATTTCCACTCGCCGCCTCGGGCGGCTCAGAGAGTTTCAAACGCTGTGCCACTAGCTTGAGCTGGCGGTGGCGATTGTCGGGGTTCTCTCTTCTTGCAGCCAGGATTCCCGCGCCGCTAGTCTTTGGCAGACAACCCGACAAGCAAGCAAATGTCCCGCTCCGAATCTCGGGGCTCTGGCCAGGAAGTCTGTAAAACAAGAAGAAAGAAGGACGGAATCCGTTAGCAGAGCCTGCTCCCAGGGAGGCGGCGGGGCTGCGCGCGGAGAGCAGCGCTCAGCGGTCCCGGCAGGTGCGCTGCCAGCGGAGGGGGCCCGGCGGTCTGCCGGGAGGACAGCCTCGGCTCCGCTCAGGCCACTGTTCCCCCCTCCAAGAAACTTTTCTTTCACTCAGACAGGCTCCGTGTTGCCATGAAAACGGATTTTCCAAGGGGCCCGACCCTCCCCCTCAGGGGCATCGGACTGGAAAAACCGAAATGGCCAGAGAGCAGAGACAAAAAAGGACCGCTAAGCGGGGGCCAGGAACAAGAGAGCGGAGTCCGATTCACTCTCTACGTCCCACACACACACTCTCCACACCACCGCCTACAAGTGCCTCAGTCAGGCTCAGGAGGCGGGCGGCTGACTGCTGGCCCTCCCGCAAACCCCCATGAGCCTCACGGCCAGTGCACTCCGCGGTCCCGAAGCCTGTCTCTGTCCTGGACGCACTGGCTGTCCTGGAGGAAGGTCTGGGCAGCCAGCGGCCAATTCCAGGGAGGGCTTCCTGGGGCACATTGGATGCGCCTTTAGTCCCCAAGCCCGCCTGGGAGGCTAGCTGGCTGTGCTGCGTGTTCCTAGCGCTGGCAGCAAGCAGAAGCGGCCAGAGGATCTCGGTGCAGACAGCGGGGAGCTTTGAGAGCTGGCCCTGGGACAGGGTGCCAGTCGGCCTTGACAGGGTGGCAAAGTTGTTTTCTGATCTCCACAGGCCCCCTCTGACCCCTCCCCCAATCCTGCACGCGCGCCCCTCTCTCTCCCTCCCTCACCTCCTCCGGTTTCGTTGTTTCAAACTTTTTCAGACCTTAATTGGTGGTCTCAGAGCGGGTCTCTGGGACTCCCGCCTCCTGAATAACTCTCATCACGTCACTCGCCCAAGAGGGGTGTGGGGGTGAACGAAAGTGCTCCCCGAACTTTTCTTTTTCAGCCAGGCCAAACGGGGGCTCGGTGATGATTGGCCAGAGCTCATCACTGCGAGCCTGTCAATCACCGGGGCTCCGGGTGGCTGGGGGCGGACCGAGCCCCAACCCCGGGGGATCTGAGCAGGTATATAAGCGGCCAGAGAGCGCCCGGCCTGACTGTGAATGCGACCTGCACCAGACAACGTATCAGGTGAGAGTAGCCTCCGGGTTCCCGCTGACTTGGTGCTGAGCACTTCGGCAAGCCTGCCCTTCCCGCCCAACCCGCTGGCCCACAGGCCCCCAAGCTCCCCTCCGACGGAGTCCCCGCGCCTTTTCACCGTGGCTGCTCCAGCCCCAGGAGCGCCTTCTCCTCCCGCCACGCTGGCGCACCTGCTTCCCGCCCCGGCAATGTACAGCCTGCTGGAGACTGAGCTCAAGAACCCCGTGGGGACACCCACCCCAGCGGCGGGCACCGGCGGCCCCTCAGCCCCGGGCAGCGCAGGCAAGAGTAGCGCGAACGCAGCCTGCGGCGCGAACGCAGGCGGCAGCAGCAGCAGTGGTGCGAGCGGCGGGGGCGGGGGCAGCGACCAGGACCGTGTAAAGCGTCCCATGAACGCCTTCATGGTGTGGTCCCGCGGGCAGCGGCGCAAGATGGCCCTGGAGAACCCCAAGATGCACAACTCTGAGATCAGCAAGCGCTTGGGCGCAGACTGGAAACTGCTAACCGATGCCGAGAAGCGACCATTCATCGACGAAGCCAAGCGACTGCGCGCGGTGCACATGAAGGAGTACCCGGACTACAAGTACCGGCCGCGCCGCAAGACCAAGACGCTGCTCAAGAAGGACAAGTACTCCTTGCCCGGCGGCCTGCTGCCCCCCGGCGCCGCGGCCGCAGCAGCTGCTGCCGCCGCCGCGGCAGCCGCCAGCAGCCCAGTGGGCGTGGGCCAGCGCTTGGACACGTACACGCACGTGAACGGCTGGGCCAACGGCGCGTACTCGCTGGTGCAGGAGCAGCTGGGCTACGCGCAGCCCCCGAGCATGAGCAGCCCGCCGCCGCCGCCCGCGCTGCCACAGATGCACCGCTACGACATGGCCGGCTTGCAGTACAGCCCCATGATGCCGCCCGGCGCCCAAAGCTACATGAACGCCGCAGCCACGGCCGCTGCCGCCTCGGGCTACGGGGGCATGGCGCCCTCAGCCGCCGCCGCCGCGGCCGCAGCCTACGGGCAGCAGCCCGCCACCGCTGCTGCCGCAGCCGCCGCCGCAGCCGCCATGAGCCTGGGCCCCATGGGCTCGGTGGTGAAGTCCGAGCCCAGCTCGCCGCCGCCCGCCATCGCATCGCACTCGCAGCGCGCGTGCCTCGGCGACCTGCGCGACATGATCAGCATGTACCTGCCACCCGGCGGGGACGCAGCTGACGCCGCCTCCCCGCTGTCCGTCGGCCGCCTGCACGGGGTGCACCAGCACTACCAGGGCGCCGGGACTGCCGTCAACGGAACGGTGCCGCTGACCCACATCTGAGCGCCAGCCTGCGCTCACTGACCCTCGCCCTCACCCCGCCCCGCACCCCCAAGTTGGGACGCCTTGTTGTTTAGCTTTGCTTGCCTGGGACTGTTGCCTTGTACTGATGATGGGGAGGACAAAGTTTTGCTGTAGCTGTCGGGTTTTGTACAAAAGCAAAAAGAAGTCAGGAGCAGCGGAAATGGGACTTCTAGAAAGCTCGCCTGCCCCTCCCTTCCCCTTTGTAGGCTGGGAATCGCTGTGATGTTTGCAAAGAAAAAGCAGCCCCCTCCTCCTGAGTTCCTGGGTTCTTCTGTTGCATTTGAAAATGTTGTCTTGTTAGTTTGCAGTTAGCCGAAGAGTGAATGGGAGAAACATGCTGTAAGGTGAGGCTGTCCTGAGGACTGCAACGCCCCCGCCCCCAGTCGCGTTGCATCTGTTTTCCTCTTGGTTTTTGGGGGGGGCTGACCGCAGCGAGAGGCGCGGCAGCTAAAGCCAATGTTAATTTATAGCCAAGTGTGCGTGTGTCTCCCGCCTCGCCGCCCCGACTGCGGGACAGTTTGTCCAGTCCGCATTTAGGCTGTTGAGTTGGTGATATCTGCCGTGATCTGTTTTGATATTTCGTCGCGCTAATGTGTTCGGATTTCGTTTGGGTAGTGGGGAAGGGGCTATTTTGTTTCAGGTTTTTCAAGGTTTTACTCTTAATTCCTAAATGAGAGATCAATAAATTTTATAACCAACATGATGGAGTCCTGATAATTTTGCGGGCCTAAAACTTTAGGTGCGGGTTGCGGAGGGGACCAGCACTCGATTTTATAACCGAGGTCCCATCCTGGGGGCAGGGTAGGGCCTGGGGGGAGGCAAGCATGATCTGAAATGGTTTCTTTTTAACTATTGGTGATCCAAAACATACCAGCTCCCAATGTTCCCAACTGAAACTCCGAGGAGACAGCAGTTTGTCCTCCATGGGAGCGCCTCCGGAGAGCGGGCACATTGTAGCAGAGGCGCACGCCCGCGGCCGCGCACTTGTTGATCGCGGCGAGCATCGGCTGAAGCAGTGTCTGCTGCAGCAGCCACGCGGGGCAGGGCGGGGACGGCAGCGGCCGCTGAAACCGACCGAAAAAGGGGCACTTTTAGCTTTGTGCACTGGGGCGGGAAGACATTTGAGCCAAGCTGAAATATTTACAAAAAAAAGAAAAAAAATCGGAAATCTCGATGATCCTATTAAAAATAAATGGTTACAGAGATCCCCAGCAGGAAATAAATACATTGCAACCGTGGTAGCTGAAGCGGTGGGGTCAGCATTCAACACTGGAAGATTTGGTTGTAAAAAGTGCTCCTTAGATTTTCAAAGATCTCTAAAACGCCTCCCAGGGCCTTTTGTTTTTAACTTGTCAACTCGGTCCACTTATTTGTTTTCTAGAAGAGGCTCCCTCTCATCCAGAGCCTGGAGCCCGCTTTCTATTCCTACCTCTTTGCCACTTCCCTCCAGTCCCTAAGCCTTGGTCATTCCACTGTGCCCCCACGAAGGGCCCTTTATTTCGCCAGGCCACACGGCCCCAAAAAGGCCCCGGTGTATCTGTTTGGGGCCGAGGAAGAAAACAAATAGAACCAGTGTTTTTTTACCCCCTCTTCAGCTGTTTGAGGTGATTTCCTTAATCCCTTTAATCCTGTTACTTCGCTATCCCAGAATAACTAAACTTGGCCTTTCCAATAAGCTTGGCCTGGTGCACTGTTTTTTATCCCCATCCACTACTGACCACAGGTTTCTTTGCTTCAGGTTTGCTGGGACCCTAGGCTACAGAATCTCTCCTAAATTGGTTCAAATTCCACATTTCCAGCCGGCTTCCTTTGTGCGGGCTAGCCATTCACCTGCGTGCCGTGGCTGGCCTGGGGGGAGAGGGGGAGGCACGAGGGCTTTCTGAGGCTTCGGGGGTCGTGCCTGCTTTTTACACATCACTGCGGATCCTGGAGACTAAACCCACCCCTCCTCTCCAAGAAAGGTCGAGTCTCCCTGGGAAGGCAGCCACTCCTTCCCCCGAAGACGTTTGCACTGCCATCCCCACCCCCTGGCCCCCATCCCCCACTGTGCAGCTTGGGGTGGGAGGGGGCCACCGTTGATTTACAGACCCAGACACTTTGCCTTCCACTCGGTGCTCCTCTGGGCCTGCTGCGTCCGGACTGGCGATCAGGCTCAGCCTTGGTAATACTCCCTCCTCTCCCCATCCCAGGGCCTCAGACCTTGGGCCCCTCCTGGTGCGCTGGTACTTCGACCCTTGCTGCTGTGACTGGAGCAAACGCACAAGCTGCCTGGTCGGTGAGCTTCACCCACGCCCCACCGCGGTGCTCCAAAGTCCCAGGGGTGTGAGGAAACTCTCCTGTTACATACATCCCCCATTAATATCTTTCACAGTGTTTGGCTTTCAAAAAAATCCCTGTCCGTAGGTTACTCTGGGTTTCCAATTGCTAGCAATTGTGGACTCAAGTTTGGACCGAAATGACTCCAGGAAAAGCAAGGTAAAAACAAGCAGTTCGCCCCACTGAGGGGGCGGTGCCAACAGGGGAATAAATTCTGACACTTCTCCTTTCTAAGAGTCCATTGTGCTGCTGCCTCCTTAGAAGTCGCAGGGTCACCCTTTCAGTGTGTCTCACATACTGCTCACTCCCTCTCTAAACGTCCATGGCGTTGTGCTCCACTTTGTCTGATTTCCAAATTGCCTTTAAGAGAAAAGATTTCATCAATGAGCACATTTGTAGGATTTAAATACAGATGAAAGATTTTTTTTTTTAACTTCAGCAATAGGGAAGAACACTGAACTGAACTAGAATGAAACTGGTATCTTCCAGGCCAGAGTTTTCAAATTGGAGCCCCTCCCCCACTCCTCCCCAGGCACGTCTACCAGGACAACTGTACCTTAATCTGTTTTATAGATTGGGGGTCTGGTAAGGTTTGATTTGAAATAAGGGTTCTGCTGCTTTAACAGCAATAATAACGAAATCTGGCCAAACCCAATTCCTCCTGCCTCCTCTTGCATGTTTTACATATGAGGAACCTGGCCCTGAAAGGGAAAATGATGCTCAAGGTTGTGTTCCTAGTTGGTGCAGCTGAACCAGACTCCCAGGCCTGAGAGGGCCCTCTCTACCCCGCTGGCCACAAAACCAAGAGAGAAACCAGTGAAATCACAGCCCCAGCTGCCTCTCAAACCCACAATCCTGCGGGATCTCTAGAGAAAGAGTTGATTCCTGACACAGAGACACCTAGTAGCCATGGCTTGGTGAATTAGGTGATGTGGGAAGCACCAAGTCCTTACAGAGAGAAAGAGGCTAGTCTACCTTTTAGCTTCCAGGACTGCAACAGAGCTACTTTATGGTGAGAATTATCCTACATAGAAATTTGCTTTCCTGTCCTCTGACTGTACAACTTCACTCATTAATCCCCTTTTTCTAGAAATCTAAGGGGGGGTGTCCAAAGTGAAGGAAAAGATTTATAAACAGAGATGTTCGTCACAGCCCTCCTTAAAATGCTAAAAATTACAAACAACCCATATGACCAACAAGTGGAGACAGCTAGGTAAAATATCTTTTTTAAAAAAAGACTACTTTATGCATTCTAAACAATAATTGCTAAAAAATGAAACAAAGACTACTTTGCAAATATTAAATTTTTTATGGAAGGTTTTAATGACACAGGGAAAAGCTTAAAACACAAGGTGAAAAGGGCAAGATACACAGAACTACATTCAGTGTATATGACCTTGACAGTTTAAAAATAAGTATATATGATTGTAGAAACATGCAAAAATACAGGGTAGTGTTATAAATACTGGTTAGTCTTCCTTCTCGTACTTTCCAATTTTATCCAATGGGATTATATTCCTGTTATCACCAGAAAAGGCAGGTTTAAAATGTATTCTTTCCCTATCACAAGTACAGAAATGTGTCTCCTTGTGAAAGAGGAACATTCAAGCCTTTCCTGCAGCTGTTTTGGGGCGAGGAGGGGGCAGGGAGCCCCAGAAGCAGTAATCCCCTAGCTTTTCTCCAAGTTGGGGCCTGCAGTTAACACAAGCAGGACAAGCACACGAGAGCAACCCCCTGCCAAGTCCCCTCCTCAGTAAGCAGGAGCAGGATTAGATTAGTGAGCGGCTCCGTCATTCTTCAGACCCACTCACTGGAGAAAAAGACCTCCTTAGGAGCCAAGCTGAACAGCCTGGGCTGCGGGAAGCAGGGGCCACTGAGGAACCAGAAAGCAGTTAAAAGCAGGGGCCACTGAGGAACCAGAAAGCAGTTAAATGCAGGGGCCTGGGCAAAGCTCACTGCCCTCCTGGGAAGGGGCAGAGAGCAAGCCCCAGGTCAGGCAGAGGACAGGTTAGGTGAGCACCCACCAGCTAAATGGAACACAACATGCTGTGTCTTTCCTGCCCATGCCACCATCCTCATCCACAGCACGGTCACTTCTTGGTGGATCATCATCGTGGCCCCCTACCTGTTCTCCCTGCTTCCACTCTGCTCCCCTCCCCACCAATCCATTCTCCTTAGAACATTCCACTTTTTAAACATAAACCCTATCATTGCCCTTTACCTTCTTAAATAACTTTCTGGTGGCTTCCTATCCATTGCTCTTGGAAAAATATCCCAACTTCTCCAAAGCTTTGTCTGATTCAGCCCCTGCGCACTTCTCTGGGCTCAACTGCTTGAGCCTCTACTCTTCCCTCCCTGGACCTCAGCCAGGATTCCTCTGAGAAATGTTTGTTAACTAAATAAATCATACTTCTTGATAGTTTCATATCTTAACAAATTTTAAAGTCCAGTAATTGTCTTAAATAAAGATTATTATGCATTGTACTTATTTTACATTTTTCATCTATAGAATTTCCCCCAAATCTACACAAATGCAAATTTTCTGAAAATTAATAAAATTTACTGACAAAAATACATCATTCTTTCTCAACTCAGGGCTTTTGAACTTGCTGTTCCCTTTGCTGGAATGTTCTTTCCCAAGGTCCTTTCTCAAATAGTCCATGATCTTCCAAGCTCTCAAAGCTCTGAGTACCTCTCCAAGCACTGATCCCAGTGGTCATTTGACATTCATTTGTGTGATTTTGCCTATTGTCTGTCTCCTAGTCTGTAAATTCCACAAGGACAAAGACTGTGTTTAATTTGTTCACCAATACCTAGCACAAAGCCTATTCCATAGTAGGCTCTCAAAATGTTAGTGGAATATCAATTATATGTTTAAGGAAGGAGCGCCAAGGGAACTTGAAGCCAGTGGGATCAGTGCAAGCCCTTGAAAATCAAGACTGAATTTACAACTTTGGTTCCATCCCTTACCAGCTGTGACCTCTTGAGGACATCACTTACACTCAATTTCTTTAGATGTTGAGTGAGAACAACGTTTCTGATTTGTTGTGGGATTCAGTAAATCGATGCTTTGAGGGCTGAGCATAGTACCTGGCACATGGTCATTGTGCAATATGTGTTAGCTATTATTATCACCTTTCTTAGCAACCTTTGTTGAACTTTCAGGGAGGAGCTGTTGTTCTCTGGTCAGATTCTGTACTTCTCATCATGAGTGATGCTTCTCATTGCTGAGGCCAGTTCTTGATACAGAAAAAAGGCAAAATAGGACTCCACCATGAAAAATGAAAAAAAAAAATGACACCAAGTGTCTCTGATCCATAACACCATATCCTAATGGATGCTGCTGTCAGCAGTGGAAAAGCATTGAGCTAATAGATGTCAAAAACCACTCTGGGGCCCTGGTGGCTGGTGGTAGGAGGTGTTCGAGGGACAACCTATCCAATGCTATGGGCTCACCAGCTGCTCCCTCAAACCCAAATGCATTCTCCTAACTTAGGCTGTTAGAGCAGGAAGAATCCTCAGACATCATCCAGTCCAACACCCTCATTTTACATACAGGAAAACTGAGGCCCAGAGGGACAAAGACACACCAAGGTCACAGAGCTTGTTAATGCCAGAGTCAATGAACTAGAACTTGGGTATCCTTCTTCCCTGTTCAATGATTTTTTACAACTACGCTTAAGCTGCTTTTAATAAGGTTAAATATGTTCTTTCCACCTTCACCATGTACAACTTCTCAATTGGAAGGTAGATGGAATAGGGCAAACCATTCTCCAAAGAAAAACAAAATAAACTTTTTAGTTACCAAAATTCTAGAATTAAGTCTCCAGTTGGGTTCTTGTGGTAGCAACTCTGCTAAAAACTTATTTAAAAAGTGAGCACTGGTCCAGTGTGGTGGCTCACGCCTGTAATCCTGGCATTCTGGAAGGCCAAGGCGGGAGGAGGATCACTTGAGGTCAGGAGTTTGAGACCAGCCTGAGCAAGAGCAAGACCTCATCTCTACTAAAAATAGAAAAAATTAGCCAGGCATGGTGGCGCATGCCTGTAGTCCCAGCTACTATGGAGGCTAAGGCAGGAAGATTGCTTGAGCCCAGGAGTTTGAGGTTGTTGTGAGCTAGGCTGATGCCACGGCAACAGGGTGAAAAGTGAGCACTTTCATGTTAAAGTAACTTTTCATTGGGAAAAAAGGTCCTGTTAAAAAAAAAGTAATTAAGAGCTTGTTTATTTTAAAAATAGATATTCTCTATGGAAATGTCAATAAAATTTAACTGAAGTTTAAATGACCATGTATATTTTACTCTCAGATTTTATTCATTGCTAATAAATATGCTTTTATATGTGGATCTTGGCAATGCCAGATGAGTAAAAATAAACCATGTATACTTACTCAACATTACTCAAAACATTTAACACATTTTAATTTTCATTTAAATAGGAAACCATCAATGACTTTTGAAATATGTTAAAAAGCTTTGCAAAAGCCCGTGATTTATTTATTCTGTAAACATTTTTTAAGGCATCCTATGTGTCAGGAAGTGTGCAAGCATCTAGGGATGGTAGGAGGTCATGGGACTCACAATGTAGGTTTGGAGAGAGAAAGTCAACAGGAGACTCTGTGTTGAGACAGAATGAAATAGGAGCCATTCCATGGTAGAGCCAGAACCCGTGGGAGAGCCAAATAAGGGGATTTCTGGAGAAGAGAGGATTTAAGCTGAGGCTTATAGTGTACATAGGACTTTTCCCTGGAAAAGATGGGGTGGTAGACATCCCAGGCTGATAGAACAGCATGCAAACCATACAGTCATATATCTTGGAGTCAGGAGTCAGGGAACTTCATGTGGTCAAATAGCATGGTTTTGGAGTAAGGGGGTGGAGGAATGTCATGGTAAACATGGCTGGAGAGGTAGAAGAGGTCCTAGTCATGGGATTTGAATGCCATGCTAAGGGGTTGTGGCTTGATCCCACACTCAGTGGGAACCATGAAAGGATTTTGATCAGTGCTTTATAATGCTCAAGCTGACTGCAGAGTGAAGGAGAAACTGGAGAAGGAAGAGACTGGAGGCAGGGAGAATAGCCAAGAGGCTGCGTGATTTTGTTTCATGCAAGAGAGAAAGCCCTGACTGGCAAGAGTAGCCATGAGAATGGGAAGTGTTAGGACCGATAGGTAGGAGTCTCTGTGTCATCCTGGCTGGGGGTAACTAGAGAGAAAGGTGACATGAACAGAGATAGAGAGCACAAGAAAAGGAATCTAAATCGTTAAACTTTTAAAGTGGAAAGAGTGAATTTTGATATGTGACTTTAGTTTGGTACTATATGATTGTGTATATAATCATATTCATATATACATGGCTTTTGTTCAAATGAGTTATTGTCCCATCTAATTTAATGTGGATTTGTAGGTTAATAAAAACCAATTCCATCTACCAGCATTGCTCAATTAAAAATGATTCTATTTGTTGCTTTATTAACATATTAACTGCCATGAGACTTGTATTTAACTCATTCTAGTTTTGACCCTGGGGCCACGTGAAGCACATATAAAATCTTACTTGTTGATGTTCCTATTGTTACAATTAATATTAACAATTTAATTCTAAAAATGTGAATTAAATCAATAGAAGTCAATAAATTTTGTTTTTCTATTTATATTTGCCTTTAAATTGCACTTGAAGTTTTTATTCTATTTTCATAAAAAACACTATGGCCCCAAGGAAAAGTCCGTGGTTTTTTTAATGTGACAGAGAATGTGTTAATGGCTCAATTGAAACACCATTGATTACTTGCAAGTACCTAGTTTGAAACATTCAGAATTAGTCTGTGTACTTTATTCTAAAAAGGACTCTAAGGTGCCTTCTAACTTTAAGATTATTCCACGAGTCTCTATGTGCAGGAACAGTATATCTATAATGTCAAAAGCCCCAAACAGCTCAGCAAAATTGGAATGGTAACAAGCTTCTGTGCTCACACCCTGGGTAGGATAGTGGTGTCAACACCTCCAGCAGAGCTGATAGAGCTGTCTTTCAGTCTGTCTGCAGGCTCTGTTTACATTCCACAGGTTAGCTAGAAACACACTCACTACCACCAGCCTCCAAAAAAGATCTCTGGGTCAACTTGACATCTACTAGACTTTCCGTGTACTGTATTTCTTCTGCCAACAAGCTTCCTGCTATGTCATGTTATATGATTTCTTTGGGAAGAATAAATTAGGCTGAGTGCGTAAACAACATATGAACTCTAGAGATGTTACCAATAATTACCAGCAGTGGAAATCAACAGCAGAATTTCCCAGCATTCTTTCAATGGCAACTTGTCCAATTTGGAGAGGGCTCAGGTTAATCTGAAAGGTGGAGAGACTCACTAATGTTTGGAGTCTTTAGTGAGGTAAAACTGGAACACAAATATGGCTGTAAAGCTAAGGAAAAATATTCTAGGATGGGAGATAGCTGCTTGGGAGAAGATGCACATAGATAACACACACACATACAGATACACACACACACAATAACACCGGCTTGATGAAAGGACTGTCTCTTAACTATCGAGATCTCCAGGGTTTCATTGTTGGACCCTATACTTCCTGAGCCACTTCTACATTGATACTCTCAAATGTCCTGTCCATATGATCCTCATTGAACCTCAGGCCTTTGAAACCCACTGCCTTCTGAGTATATTTACTCAGAAGTGTCTCATGGGCCCTCAAACTTTGACCAGCAAGCTAACTAATCATATTCCTCCCCAAAGCACCACCTCCTACTCTATTTTCCATCTCCGTTAAACAACACTAACATCTACCTAGACATCTCTTTACCCCTCATACTCCAACCCAACTTCTTAACATTTTCAGAATCCATCTGTTTTTCTTGCCACTGCCTTAGCTGAGGCTTGTATTACTTATCTATTGCTGTGTAAGAAATTATCCCAGATGTTAGCAGTATAAAACAACAGATACCTGTACTTACTACTTTCTATTTCTGTTGATCAGGAATCTGGGTATGTCATAGTTGGTTCAGGGTCTCTCACAAGGCTGCAATCAAGGAGTCAGTCAGGACTGCAGTTATCTCAAGGTTCCATTGGGATAGGATCCCTTCCAAGATCACTGATGTGGCTGTTGGCCTGCCTCAGAAGATCCATTTCCCAGCTCACTCAAGTGGCTGGTGGACAGGCCTCTGATTCTAGCTGGTTTTGGCCAGAGACATCAGCTACTTGCCATCCAAGCCTCTCCACAGGGCAGCTCATAACATAGCAATTGGCTTAGAAAGTCATAGTCCTAATCTCAGAAGTAACATCCCATCACCTTTACTGAATTCTGTTCATAGGAGTGAGACACTGAGCTCAGCCTGCACTCAAGGGAGGGGAATATACTGGGGCACAAATGTTGGGAGGCAAGGATCACTGGAGGCCAACCTAGAGTCTGTCCACCAGAGGGCTCTTGTCTTTTGTTTGGAATGCACCGCATGCACCAGCATCTCACCTGGCCTCCAGGTCTCCAGAATCACTCCACTCCAGGTCATCCTTCCTATTGAGACCTGAGCAGTGTTCCTATAAAAGCAATCTGATTATGCCATGCTGCTGCTAAATAACCTTGTTGGCAACCTGTGCTGCCCACAGGACAAAGTCAGAACTCCTTGGCAAGCCGTCGAAGACCCCTCATGATCTGGTCCTGGCTTCTTAGCTTTTTAGCCTTGTTTCTTACCTCCATGCACTCCCCTACAGCAATACCAAACTTCCCACGGCTCCCAGGTTCACTGAAACAAGCCAGGTTCTCCTAGGCCCTTCCATAATTTCAGAGGAAGTGAAGAGTATGTGTTCCTCTCACTGCCTGGTCTTGTTTTCTTCCTATCATCCTTCAAGGCACCGCTTCAGTGGTACCTCCTCTGAGATGCCTACCCTGACTTTCCCTGCTTCTGCACTCCCCAAGCTTTTTAGATGTAGCTCTATTTGAGGAACTTACACAGTTCCTGGCACATACTATGAGGCACTTGCTACAGGTTTTTTATTTTCTTTAATAAAATCAAGTGATTTCAGAGCTGTACAAAAGAAAAAAGGGTATAGATGACTAAGGTTCAAATAAGGAAGGACTTGAAGGGTCTGAGAAGACACAGGAGGTCACACCTTTGTCTAAAGTCACACTGCTATTCAGTGGCCAAGCAGGAGATTAATTAGCTTAGCCAGACCTCTGAGCATCAACTCAAGGGCTCTTTCTACTACTATGAAAGTACCTTCACTGCTTCTAGGCTCCCTGTTGCCCCCTGAAATCTATGATTCCTTAAAGGTAGGAAAACAGAAATTTAAAAATGAGGCTGCAGATGACGCTTCTCTGTTCCTCTTAGGGTCCACATGAGTCATGGTATTGTGTCCAGCTTGTGTGAACATGGACTTCCTACATGATAAGGTGGTGAGAATCACATTCTAATCTTGGGTAAAAAAAATTTTTAAATTCCATGTACTTTTTGATTTTTGTTGGAGGGCTGAATTTGTTTAGATGAGTTTATGGTCCTGGAGGACCACTCTTGGGCCTCCCCTGTTAGCTGCACTCTCCATTTTCTGTAGATCTACTCAGCACTGTCCTTTCTGGATATGCGGATTTCCATTTCCAGGACTACAGACCCCATGACGAGGAAAACCTCATTCACGAGGAAAAATGTATGAGCAGAAGAAGATTCTCCTTTCCTCTTTCTTCCTTTTCTACTGAGTAAATCCTTAACATACCAAAAAGAGCTGTCCCAGAGATAACAGGGTCTTGCAGCATGTGCTGCCTGAGTAGCTGCAGCAGCAATGGCAATTCCAGTGACAGTCCAGTCCCTGAAATCAGCAAGAATGAGGAAACTGACAGGAGGTGCTAAGGAGGAATATGCTGCAACAGCTCATGAGGTGCTGATGAGGGGAGGTTTGTAGCAGGGCAGCTGGTTGTGTTTTACATTTTTGAAGATATGGTGATGTCCTTGCTAGGTATTGTGCACTTTCAGTGAGGTGAGGAGAGGAGAGAATCGGGGCTCAAACTGTAGAGCCAGTGAGTAATTCTTTCAGTGTCTGGACATTGTAATCAGACAGACTTAAAATTTCAGCCCCTCCCAATGTCTATACATTAGGTGGCTTTCTCTGAACATGTTTTGTTAACCTCTCTGAGACTCTAATGGGACTAACAGTGGTACTTACTTTATAGCATTGTTCTAAGTTTAATTAGGATGATGCATGTAAAGGGCTCATCATTCAATACATGGAAAATATTACCTTTATTATTACAGACCTGGGAGAATCCAAAATGCCCACATTCCAAATGAATATACTTTCATTTGACCTCTAATACAACAACCCACGGAGCTTTTCAAGCTGGCTCCTCTGCTTACTAGCTGTGTGACTTTGGATATGATTTCCTAAGCATTCTGAACCTCCAATTTCTTTATCTGTAAAATGGGGATAATAATGGTATTGACTTTACAGAATTGTAATAAAGATTAAATTTAAAACTTAGCACAGTGTCTGGTATATATTATTATTATTATTCTGTACATAACCTTTCTATAGCTTCATGCAATCTAGGTTCACTCTCCGGCTATAGTAGTGCTAGGTGAGCCACCGCGCCCAGCCTTTGGCCCAATTTTTAATATGTGTGTATGTGTGTGTGTGTGTGTGTGTTTGTGTCTGTGTGTCTGTGTGTGTGCGTGTGTGTGTATATATGTATATAATATGAGTTATATATACTTGTCATTTGTCATATATATGGAAATATATATAAATAAACCGATTGCCACATAGAATTTAAAAATGCTAATTCTGGTCACTGAGTAAGTACCTACTTATATTTTGTATTTCCCCCTTTTGGACAATAGGAGTGAAGGAGACACTGGTTTCTAGTTAAATCACTTTCCAACCCTTTGCATTTATATATACTACTTCCAGACTTAAGCCATTGATTCCTGGCATGTCATCAGGTCCTTATTCTTCTCATATCTATACCAAACCCTCTACCCATACTGAATTAAAGTCACCACCACTCTAGACTCTCAGGCCCCTTGAGCCAGGACCCAGAGTTTCAGCTTGAACTCTAACCCAAAGGAATCATATCAGATCTAAAGAGAAATGACTTGGATAGTGAGGGCTGCACAGCATTGGGGCAGGCTCCTGAGAGGGGCTAGAGCTCTTTTCTAAGAAGATCTGTATAAGGCACTCTTGGAAGTTTTCTTCAGGAAAAGATTCTAAAAAGAAGGAAAGAGCTTCTTACATAGTTAGACCTAGAGCCTAGAAAGCCATGAGAGAACATTCAGCAAGAATATAAACTCCACCAAACAATATTGCCTCTAAGCCTCAACATCCTACAGACACCGAGCTCAGCTTCACGTGCAGTTCTAATAAACTCAGGACCAGATGGAGATCCAGAAAGACATGGTTGCATGTCATAGATGATAATTTTAGAATATTGAATGCTCATGAAATCCCAGAATTTGATCACCATAGGGGTTGTTAAATTAAACCATCTACAATATTTTGGGGCACAAATACTAGCACTTTGAGATACATTAATTTAATCATAAAAATAAATTTCTAGATGAATTAAAAAATTCAAATGTGTATGCACAGGAGTACACTTGCATTTGGCAGACAGTGAGTTCTCATCTTTGCTTCAAAACTGTGGTCACCATTTATGTAACTTTATATCATGATTAATGTAATCCACATAACAATATATAGCATGATAATGTTATCTAGTATAAATCAAAAGAATTAAAACACTTTGCCCAGATTTTAGTCTAAGCAGAACTGAGAGATGGTGTTAAATGTCCTAGTTTTGTTTGCAATTGCTTTGTCAGCATGCTTTTTCTCAGTTGGGGATGTTTACTGACCCCAAAATGGCTCTGGACATCTCACCTGTCTGTTGGCCTAAATGAATACAAGTGACTAGGAAAAGCTTAGCCATCTTCCAGAGGTCCTCCTCATTAGACAACTATGGAAATGTCTACTTAAGGAAGCACTTTTTCCTCACATTTCTTAGTTACTTAGCAACAGCTACTAAGAACACTATAATCATCTCCATAAATGCCCATTTTCTAATTGGATTTTTGTTGTTACTTTTACTGTTGAGTTGTGAGTATTCTTTACATATTCTAGATAGTAGGCCTTTGTCAGATATGTGGCTGAAAATATTTTCTTAGTCTGTAGCTTGTCTTTTCATGCTCTTAACAGCATCTTTCCTAGAGCAGAACTTTTTAGTTTTGATGAGGTCCAATTTATCAAATTTTCTTGCTTTGGATATCAAGTCTATAAACTCTTCAGCAAGCTCTAGATCTTGCCTGTCCTTTTTTCTAAAAGTTTTATAGTTTTACATTTTGCAATTAGGTCCGTGATTCATTTTGAGTTAATGTCTGCTTAAAGTACAGGGTTTAGGTGTATGTATGTATGTATATATGTATTGCTTATGGATGGCCAATTGCTCCAACACCATTTATTAAAAATTGTGTTGAATTGCTTTTGCAGCTTTGTCAAAAATCAGTTGGACTTATTTTTGAGTCTATTTACGGATCTCATTTTGTACTCCATTGATCAATGTTATCTATCTTTCTACCACACTGCCATAATTACTGTAGCTGTATAGTGAGCCTTAACATCGGGTACAATGACTCTTCCCATGATATTCTTCCTTTTCCAAGATTGTTTTAGCTATTCTGGGGCCCCTGCCTTTCTAGATAGATTTTAGAGTAAGTTTTTCTATGTCTACTAACAAAAAACAAGACCAGCTTTTACTCAGTTTTGTTCTGCTATTAATATTCTCTAAAAATAAAATTCCCTTAAAATAGGGACAAAATGCCCCCTATTATTGCCTGCACTAAGGGCTCTGCTCTCATTACCCTTCCCTTGGTAGGCTACTGCTCCACCCCACGTTTCTTAACAAGTGATTTGTAGCTTCCAAACAGTACTATTTCATGGTGTGGAGATGCTGTCAGTGGCTTTCTGTGGGGTGAGTTTTTTGGTCCTTCTGAGGGCCTTTAGTTGCTTACAGCATCAGGTGGGATACAAAATATACCACTGTGAGGCAGATGACCTGGATGTAATTTTGTTTTCTGCTTTGTTGGGAAGTGTGTCATTGTCATATTGTCACCTCACATGTATCACACCTCAACCTATCTGGGCCCTCTCCACTTCTACCCCTCTCCCCACACATAAACACCAAGCCCTTTGCTCTATTTGCTTGGGGGATGAAGTGCTTAGGAGGAAATCTGTCTTACTTGCCCAGCCCTCCCCCTTTCCTTATCCCCAATTTCTGGCTAACTGTGGATCTTTCCCCCAGCTCTGTGGGACCCTCCCTCCCTCTCTTCTCACACATCTGCCTTCTTCTCTCCCCTCCATCAGAGAACTCCCAGAGACACACAGACATCTTCCAAAACTTGTTGATTTTGTTTTAATCATCATCATTGGTGTACCCTGTAGGTAGCAGATTTGGTCTCTACGTGGTTGACTATCTTTTCACAGCCTCCTCTAGAGATGCAACAGACAATTTTAGGTCTCCAGGTCTCACTATGCAAAGGGCTTACTTGGATTAGTGCACTTCTCCGGGGTTCTCTAGGTTTTGATTCTGTTTCTTATTCAACATGTAGTGACAGATGAACGTTGTTGGCCTTGTTTCTCTCTTCTGCTTTCTTGAACAAATGATAGATGTTTCAGAGAGTTTTTTCTTTTTTTGTCTGCACAAATGCGAAGGAGCATTTCTACCCTTATGGCTCTCTTGCATACCTGTAAAGGCAACAGGGTGAATACAGTAGAGCATTAGATTGGGGGAAAAGCATGGAGACTGGATGGGAAGGGGGGCTTCACAGGGGTGTAGGCTGAGGAGGGGCTTGTGGCAGGCAAGAAAAAGACAGGGATCTTGGGGGATTCTAAGGGGAAGAAGAGAAACATGGGTAGGGTCAACTGACATCGCTACTCTCTCTACACTTGCACTGACAGGGGGTCATCTTCTTCCTTTCTTGAGTGCTTGTGGCTGGTTGTTCTGCACTTGTGGTTGCTAAACTCTGGTGGTTTGCCAGTAAACTTGGCCATGTCAGCACCTCCCAGTGGTCTGTCCCAGGCTTCCTGCCCTCCCTATGGAAACTCTCCTGGAGTTAATGAGGAGCCACACTTTCAAGCTTTGTTTTGTTGTCTAGGTACTGCCACAGCCAATAGTGTCCTTGAGGTGGCTTAAACATCACAAAACACAACTCCTGACACTTCCTTGGGTGCTTGGGCAGTTGGCAGGGAGGAGGCAGGAAGAGAGCTAGTGGAGAGGGTAAGATGCTGTGATTGGAGAAAGGGGGTTCTTTAACACTACATAAAGAGCCTTCCCAAAATGACAGGCTACCCCTCCTCTTCTCTCCATACTCAATCCTGTTGTTTACCCCCGTGGCAGAAAAAGGGTACTTCTTCGAAGTTGTTATCCATGGGCCATCAGTGATTATTCTGTTAGCTCTCATCCTTTACCACTGCCTAGTATTTTGGATGTCTTGTCTAAAATCATTCTAAGGTAATATGGTCATCCTACTTGCCTCCAACAAATTTATGTGCTTATTTTCATATGACCCTCAAGCTAAGTATGTTTTTCACATTTTTAAATGGTTGAAAAAAATTTAAAAAAAATTCATGGCACATAAGACCTGAAACTCAGACTTCATTATTCAAAATAGTTTTGTTGTAACACACATATGCTCATTAAAGTATTGTCTATGGCTGCTTAAGTGCTAAAACAGCAGAGTTGAGTAGTTGCAACAGAGGATATATGGCTACAACCCTAAAATATTTACTATCTCACCCTTTAAGAGAAAGTTTGCCAAGTCCTTCTCTATTCTGTTCTATTGATTATTTGCCTATCCAAATGTAAATACCATATAGTCTATTTCATCTTAGCTGAGTTTTGATAGTTGGTGGTTTTGGAGGAGTTTATGCATTTCTTGTAATTTGTTGAATTTGTTAGTGTAAAGTTGTTTACAGTATTCTCTTACTCTTCTTTTAATGACTGCAGGATCTGCAGTTGCATTCTTCATTTCATTCCTGATATTTTGTCAGTCTTGGTACAAGTTCATCAATTTTATTTTTTTCAAGGAAACATGTTTTCATTACTTTTCTCTATTTTTCCCAATTTTGTTTATTTCTGCTTTTGTCTTTATTACTTTTTCCTTCTGTTTTCTTTGTATTTACTTTTCTCTTCTATTTCTAATTTGTTTTTTATTATTATTTCTAGTTTCTTGATGTAGGAACTTAGATTGTTGATTTGAGACCTTTCCTTGTTTGTAATGTAAGCATTTAGTATTAAATACTAAACATTTCCCTGTTGGCTTTAGCTTTGTTGTATCCCATATGTCTTGATATGCTGTGTTTTCATTTTCATTCAGTTTTATGTATTTTTAAAATTTCCTTTGAAACTTCATCTTTGAGCTGGGGATTATTTATCAGTAAGTTGTTTAATTTCCTAAGGTTGAGATAATTTCTTATCTTCTGTAGTTGATTTCTAATTTGATTCCCTTGTGGCCAGAGAACACACTCTGTATGATTTCAATATTTAAAAAATTGTTAAGGTTTGTTTTATGGCCTAGGATATGGTCTATCTTGGTGAATGTTCTATGTGCCCTTGAAAAATAATTATTCTGCTGTTGTTGGATTGAGTGTTCTATGTTCTACGTATGTCAATTAAGTTATATCGGTTGATTGTGTTGTTCAGTTTTCCTACAAACTTGCTTATTGTTTTTCTAGTATTAATAGTTTTATTGATATGAGAGTGGGGTGTTAAAGTCCCCAATTATTATTGTGGATTTGTGTGTTTCTAATTTCATTTTTATCAGTTTTCGCTTCATAGACTTTGAAGCTCTATTGTTTGCTGTATACAGATTTAGGATAACTATATATTCTTTGTGGATTGTTCATTTCATTATTATGTAATGTCTTACTTGTCCCAAGAAATTCCTTTGTTCTGAAGTCTATTTTATCTGATATTAATATACCCATTCCTGATTTTTAAAAATTAATTTTTGCATTTTTTAAATTCTTTTGCTTTCAATCTACCTTTGTCATATTTGAAGTGAGTTTCTTCTAGAGAGCATGTAGTTAACTTATCTACTCTGTCAATTTCTTTTAATTGGTATATTCAGATCATTTACATTTAAAGTAATTAATATAAATGTCACAATTATTTTCTTTACATTGAACACAACACCATATGATATTATAATTTTTGCTGCAATCATTGGACATAATTGTTACAGGTTGAATTGTGGCCCACAAAAATATATGTTGAAGTCTTCATGCCCAGTAACTGTGAACGTGACTTTATTTGGAAATACGATTGTTGCAGATGTAGTTAGTTAAGATGAGGTTATACTGGAGTAGGACAGGCCCTTAATTCAATATAGCTGGTGTCTTTATAAGAAGAAGAGAGACACAGACACAGAAGGGGAGAATACCATGTGATGACAAAGGCAGAGATTGAAGTGCTGCAGCTGCAAGTTCAGTTCCCCTCTTATCCTCATTAACACATTCCTGGAGAAAGCAGGATACTGCCTCATTCTGCCTCATTCCTGCATTGGAGCTCAGTTCCCCACTGGAGAAGAAAGCCAGAAATCAGAAAGCCAACTAGCCCTGCTACAGATACCGTGTTCAACTTCACTGATGCTGATTGAGTGTGGAGGCTCAACTTCCTACTGGGCTTCTCTTACATTAGGTGGGGAGAGGGTAACCAGAATATTTAATGACCTCACTTTTTTTTTAGATAACTTTATTGAAGTATAATTTACATAACATGCCATTACTCCATTTTAAATGTACAATTAAATGATTATTAGTAAATTTACCAAGTTGTACAGCTATTCACATGAATCAGTTTTAGCAGATTTCCTTCCCCCTATTGAGACCCCTAAGTCCCATCCCCAAATACATTTCAAGCATGCCCCTCCCCATCACAATGCTCACCACATCCCTCACATGTGGGTCTACCCCCCCAACCCCCGAATCCTTGGCGAACACTACCACCATTTGAGCACCGTAGTGTTAATTGGTCAGTACCAATTTGATGGCAAGTACATGTGGAGCCCATTCTTCCAATCTTGTGTCACCTCACTTCGAATAATGGGCTCGAGCTCAATCCGAGATAATATAAGTGGTGCTAGCTCACTGTCACTTTTAAAAATTGAGTAATATTCCATTGTAAACATATATCAAATTTTAATAATCCACTCATGAATTGACAGACACTTGGGTTGTTTCCACGACCTAGCAATAGTGAATTGTGCTGCCATAAACATTCAGGTACAGATGTCTTTATTATAGAATATCTTATGTTCTTTTGGGTAGATGTCTAATAATGCTATTGCTGGATCAAATGGTATTTCTATTTTCAGCTCTTTGAGGAATCTCCAGATTCTTTTCCACAGAGGTTGAACTAATTTGCAGTTCCACCAGTAGTGTAAGAGTGTTCCTGTCTCTCCACAACCTCGCCAGCATTTGTTGTTTTGGGATTTTTTGATAGAGGCAAATCTCACTGGGTTAGGTGGTATCTCATTGTGGTTTTGATTTGCATTTCTTTGATGATTAGAGATGTTGAACTTTTTTATATGTTTTCTAGCCATTATTCTGCCTTCTTTGGAAAAGTTTCTGTTCATTTCCATTGCCCATTTATAGATGGGGTTGTTTGATTTTTTCTTGTTAATTCTTTTGAGTTCTAGATAGATTCTTGTTATCAAACCTTTATCAGAAGTGTAGAGAGCAAATGTTTTCTCCCAGTCTATAGGTTGTCTATGTGCTCTAGTGATAGTGTCTTTGGCTCTGCAGAAGCTTTTTAATTTGATCAGATCCCATTTGTTTATTTTTGTTGCTGCGGTAATTCCTTTGGGGGTCTTCTTCAAGAATTCTTTGCCTAGGCCAATGTCTGAAAGGGTCTTCCCAACATCTTATTCTAGGATTCTTAAGGTTACATGTCTTAGTAGGTCTGTTAACCATCTTGAGTGTATTTTTGTGAGAGGTGAGAGGTAGGGATCCAGTTTCATTTTTCTGCATGTAGGTATCCAGTTATCCCAGCACCATTTATTGAAAAGAGATTCTTTCCCCCAATGTATATTTTTGTCTGGTTTATCATAGATTAGGTTACCATATGTAGATGGTTTCATCTCTGGACTCTCAGTCCTGTTCCAAAGATCAATGGTTCTGTTCTTGTGCCAATAAAAAGTTGATTTGATTATTATTGCTTTATAGTACAACTTGAAGTCTTGAAGACAGATGCCTCTGAGTTTGTTCCTTTTGCTTAAGATTGCTTTGGCTATACGAGGTCTTTTCTGATTCCATACAAAGTGAAGAATTATTTTTTTCTAGGTCTGTAAATAATGATGTTGGTACTTTGATGGCATTACATTTATTCTGTAGATCACTTTAGGTAATATTGACATTTTAACAATATTGATTCTACCAATCCATGAGCAAGGTAAATTTTTCCATCTTTTTAAATGTTCTATAATTTCTTTTTTAGTGTTTCATAATTCTCCTTGTATAAGTCTTTTGTATCTTTTGTTAAATTTATTCCTAGATACTTAATTTTCTTTGGGGCTATAGTAAAAGGTGTTGCATTTTTGATTTGAGTTTTGGCTTGACTGTTTTTAGCGTATATGAATGCCTCTGATTTGTGTATATTGATTTTATAACCTGAGACTTTACCAAATTCATTTATCAAATCTAGGAGTCTCTTGTAAGAATCCATGGGGTTTTCTAGATATAATATCATATTTTTGGCAAAGAGCAAGAGTTTGATCTCATCTGCACCCACTTGGATGCCCTTAATACCCCCCTCTTGCCTAATTGCTATAGCTAGGACTTCGAGCACTATGTTGAATAGAAGAGGAGAAAGTGGGCATCCTTATAATGACCTCACTTTACACTGCTTCATTCC
>CAUYRT010039537.1:0-18304 GCA_963574885.1 Lepilemur ruficaudatus | reverse complement strand
TTTGCCCTTCAACCCCACAACACTTCCAGGAATTTACCCTGAGAACACACATCCACAAATTCAATGCAGCATATTCACAGTGTTATTCACTGTGGTATTATTTCTGGCAGTAAACTACTGGAAACAATCAAAAGGCCTGTTCGTAGAAAACGGGTTGAATAAACTAAGGCACATATACACAATGGAGTATTCTGCAGCCACCAAAAGAACAAAAATCTATACGAACTGTTAGTGATTTCAGGAAATACTGCTAAATAGAAGGCAAGACACAAAAAGTATACATAGTATGCTACTTTGGGGGTAGAAAAACGGTAAAATAAAATGTGTATGTGTGTATCTACATTTTGTGCTTATTTTTGCAAAAAAACCCACAGAAATGGTAAATAAGAAACTAATAAAAATGGTTATTGATAGATAAAGGGGTAGAGGAGAAGGGAGCAAGACTTCTCTAAGTATATGTTTTTACATAGTTTTGATTTGACAGGTAAGTATTTCATATATTCATAACAAGTGAAACAATAACTAGTGTGAATGGGCTTCAACTTGCCAAAAGTGGGACAATTTGAGCATTTAAAGAAATTAATAATAAAGTATTACAATTTAATTCATTTTTTTAAAAGAAAAATCCATGCATCAATGGAGATATTTAAAGAAGAAAATGTAAGAGGGAGGGAAATAGAATAAAAGGAAAAGCTCTTACTTCCAGAAAAATTTCAGCTGGCATGTATGCAAGGAAAGAGTTAGGAAAGTATCATTTTGCTTCCTCGAGTATATTGTCTCAAGGGACAATCATCAAATCATCAGTGGATGTTAAATTCATTAGGTGGAAAATTGCTGGGGAACAGGATGATCACACAGACTCAAGGTGCTGCCACAATTAATGGTTAATTGCAATGGAGAGATTTGCTGATTACCAACTTAAACAAGTTATTACACTCAGCATCACTATTATTAGTTCCGTGCAACCTGCCTTTATGTGTCTCCTGATGTGATACATTTACAAGTATATAATATGACCCGGTATCCTTGACAGAAGTGTCTAGATCAGTGATTTTTAACTAAAAGCAATTATGCCCCCATGGGACATTTGTTAATGTTTTGAAACATTTTTGATTGTCACCACTGGGAGGTTTTATTTGCATCTAGTGGCTAGAGGTCAAGGATGCGGCCACACATTCTACAATGCACAGGATGGCCCCTCACAACAAAGAATTACCTGGTCCAAAATGTTAATAATGCTGAAGTTGAGAAAACTTAATTTAGCCTGAAGAGAAGCACAAGATAAATCCATAATGTGGACTATCTATAAGACAGCTGACCTGTACTCTCAAAGAAAATTCAATGTTATGGGAAAAGCCCAAATGAAAATAAGAGAATTAAATGAAAGAGAATAAAGGGATAAAACAACCAAGAATATATATACATACTGATTAGAGCCTAGAGTTTTTTTTTTCTCCCAGCTTTATTGAGCTATAATTTTTTTTCTTTTTACAAACACCAAGAACAGGAATTGAGCTATAATTGATAAATAAAAATTGTGTATATTTAAAGTGTACAATGTGATTTTTAAATTTATTTTTTAATTGGCAAGCAAAAATATATATATTTATGATGTACAGCGTTAATTCTTTGAAATATGTACACATTGTGGGGTGACTAAATGGCACTAATTAACATATGCATCACCTCATATATTTGTCATTTTTTGTGGTGAGAACACTTAAAATCTACTCTCTTAGTGACTTTCAGGTATACAGTATGTTAACTATAGTCTGTGCAATATGATGTTTTCATATACATACACATTGTGAAATGATTACCACAATCAAGCTAACAACAGATCCATCACCTCACATTCTTACCTTTCGCATCTGTGTGTGGTGAGGACATTTAAGATCTGGCCTTCTTAGCAAATTCAAGTATAAAATATAGTATTATTAACTATAGTCACCATGCTGTACATTAGATCTACAGAATTTATTCATTTTGCCTATTTGAAACTTTGTGCCTTTTGACCAACATCATTCCATTTACCCCAGCCCCTGGCAACTACCATTCCAGTCTCTGCTTCTGTGAGTTCAATGTTTTAGATTCTACGCATAAGTGAGATCATGTAGTACTTAAGTTTCTGTACCTGGTTTATTTCACTTAGCATAGTGTCCTCCAAGTTCATCCATGTCGTCACATGACAGGATTTCCTTCTTTCTTAGGCTGAATAATGTTTTCCATTGTATATACACTTATATGTAACACACTTTCTTCCTTCATTCATCCACCTTTGGATGGTTAGGTTGATTCCATATCTCAATTATTGTGAATAATGCTGCAATAAATGTGGGAATGCAGATATCTCTTCCAAATACTGATTTCATTTCCCTTGTTTATACCCAGAAGTGGGATTGCTGGATCACATGGTAGTTCTATTTTTAGTTTTTGTTTTTTTTTTTCTTTTGTGAGGAACCTCCATACTGTTTCTCGTAACGGCCATGCCAGTTTACATGCCCACCAATAGTGTACAAGGGTTCCTTTTTCTCCACATCCTTGCCAACACTTGTTATCTTTTGTCTTTTTGATAATAACTATTCCAGCAGGTATCAGTTGAGATCTCCTGTGGGTTTTTTTTTTTTTGAGACAGAGTCTCACTCTTTTCCCTGGGCTAGAGTGTCGTGGCATCAGCCTAGCTCACAGCAACCTCAAACTCCTGGCTCAAGCGATCCTCCTGCCTCAGCCTCCCGAGTAGCTGGGACTACAGGCATGCGTCACCATGCCCAGCTAATTTTTTCTATATATTTGTAGTTGGCCAATTGATTTCTTTCTATTTTTAGTAGAGACGGGGTCTCGCTCTTGCTCAGCCTGGTTTCGAACTCCTGACCTTGAGCAATCCTCCCTCCCCGCCTCCCAGAGTGCTAGGATTACAGGCGAGAGCCACCGCGGCCAGCCAGAAATGTCCTATATCCTGATGGTTGGGGAGATTGCATAACTGTATGTATTTGTCAAAGTTTATAGAACTGTGCACATAAAAAGGGCAAATTTTACACTATGAAAACTATATTTCAATAAATGTAACTTAAGAAGAAAAGTACTTCAATGCTAGAATGGACCCATTAATGTTCTTTCCTATTTCTGCATAGCGTAACTGTAACAGTAACCTAATTGCTAGCATTTTGAATACCTACTAATGTACCAGGTGCTGTGCTGAGTTCCTTAAGTGTATTACTTCACCTAAGCCTAAGGAATAGTTTATAATTATTGTTCTCATTTTTCAGAAATTCAGCTCAGAACAGTTGAGCAACATGCATAAATTCACTAGGCTGCTAACTGCTAGAACCAAGACTTGACCCTGGATAGCCCAAGACCAAAACTCACATGTTTTACAACACGCTAACCATACCACCTAATGGTCTTCCTTTCAGATTCTAGACCAGAATATTATGCTTTTCACAATAATAAAAAGATAAAGGAAAGCCTTACTTTTTGCCCTTTTCCTCAGTTCCATACACTACCGCCATTGTACTTAGTTTTGGCCACTGCCCTGTAACATAACTGAATTCACCAAACAGTGAAGCTGTTCATTATAGCCATGAAAATTGACCCAGGGTCACTGCTGGCCCAGAGCAGTCAGCCTTCAGGGCCTACATCTGGAAGGTTCTGTGATGGGACAGAGCAGATGAGGGACGGCCCCACAGCAGAAAGACTGAGAGAGGAGGTGAGCACATTGGCAGTTAACCTTGGCTTCCTCCCTGCCGGTTTACCTCCCTTCAGTTCCATTCACCTCCACAAGGCACTCTTTTGCTCTCTGGGAAAGTGGCTTCTATTTTAAGAGTGTGACTGGCAGGAGACACCCCTCTCTCCTCCACCCTCAAGCTTCTGATCCAGGAATTAGAGAACGAACCTCATTTACTCTTGCTATTCTGTCTTTCTAGAAGAAGTGAGGCTATAGTTCATAAACAAATAAGTATTAGAGATATCTGAGACATGAAGTTTACACTTTAGTTTTCTAATGCAGCGGATATGAAGGGTTTTCAAATCAAATACTGTAGTCACAGATCACTATTTCACATCTATCTAGATCTCCCATTGGGCCCTTTCCACATAATTTCAGGGGAACAAGAGCAGTGTCAAATAGTTTTGGTACCTTCCAAACCAACGGTATCGCAGAGTAAAATGTGTGCTAGCATGGTGTCTGCTTTAAAGTGGGAGGATGTTGCTGATTTTAAACTTGAAACTCAGCACTCGTGAAGAACCTTCTTTCCAGGGACCTAGTACATCCCTCACTGTCTAGCCAACCATAGTGCGTGACCCAGGCGGTTACCGATTATCATCTCCATGGACAGATGGGAGAGGGACATTCAGGAGGCGTCTTTTCTTTAAAAGGCCAAACACTGAGCCAGCTTCCAAGGGAGGATTAGAATATAAATTTCACTATCAAGGGTTTGCTGAAGAAAAGAGAAACAAGCAAGCTCTATTAAAACAGTGCTGTCCTTTAAAAAATCATGAACCGATTGTATTTTTTATTCATTGGAGCATCCCTGTGCTCTCCTTGTCTAAATGATACCTCATTTCACACATGGAGGTGAAGAAGACATAAAATTTTTTAAAAAGAGGACACAAAGTTGGAAGAATTTGCAGATGTTAGGCAGTTTCATTGCCCCTTACTCATCCTGGCTTTCTTCATTAATTCATTGAGCAAATATTTATTGCATGCCTTTGTGCTTTCTGTTTTCCCATCATTTGTTCAGTTTATTCCACAAATAATAGGACTAAATAACCTAATATTTATCAAGCATCATCATTCACCAAGCATTCTGTTAAACACTTAATGTGGATGATGTGTTTTCACATCCACAACCCAATGATTTTGGCAGATGGGGAAACAGGATTAGAGAATCATTGAAATTTGACCAACTTTATGCATATGGGACGTGACAGAGTAGTTCAGAAACAGTCAGTTTTAGGCAACCTTTGCATAACTTTGTTAACTCTGTCTTTACAGAGGAAGGAGTTGGCTTAGAGGCTCCTTGTTGTAAATATACACTAGGATGGGCAGGGTTGTGCTACGATAACACACAGCCCCAAAATCTTGATGACTTCAAACAACACAGGTTTATTTCTTTCTCCTGCTCCCTCTTCATCATGGGTCAGCTGAGAACTCTGCTCTGCATGGTCCTCATCGCAGGACCTATCTTGCCATGGCAGAGGCAAAGCATGGCTCTGGCTCTTAAAGGTTTCACCAGGATATGGCACTTGTACCTCCTGCTCACATATTTTTGGCCAAAATAAGTCACATAATCGTGCCCAAGATCAGAGAGTGGGGAGGTACAATCTTACCATGTGCCAGCAAAAGAGAGAAAAACTAATAATGTGAAAAATGGTGACAATCTCAGGTAATGACTGGGACTGTTACTGGCATATTCCGAGCTTTCACCTCATACATTTGTACGTGAAATAGTTCCAAATGTGTGCCCATTCCACTTCACTAAATTTCTCTCTTTGCCCCTCTGACTTTGTCTATTATCTTACATTGGCAGTGTCTAACTTTTTTTTAAAATGGTGACAAGGTCTCCCTCCTTCTGTGACTCAGGCTGGAGTGCAGTAGCACCACCATTGCTCACTGCAACCTCAAACTCCAGGGCTTAAGTGATCCTCCTAGCCCAGCCACCTGAGTAGCTGGGACTACAGATATGTGCCACCATGCTTGGCTAATTATTTTCAAAAATTTTTTTGTAGAGACAGGGTCTCACTGTGTTGCCCAGGCTGCTCTGAAACTCCTGGCCTCAAGTGATCCTCCCTCCTTGGCCTCCCAAAGTGCTGGGGTTACAGGGATGAGCCACCATGCTCAGCAGCAATGTCTAATTTTTTCCTTCTCTCAAAGAAACTCTTTTGAAGAAGCCACTAATTTTTAAAAAATGTATGGAATTTCCTCAAGTATCCTGCTATCTCACTTGTTTGATTTCTGGCAACCGATGAGTCAAGAAGAGGACCAGTGATCAATGATGTGGTTGATGGGTGGGCTGTCAGCTAAAAGGACTTTGACCCTTCTTTCTCCAGTCTTCCAAATCCCCACTGTGACAATAACAATGTGCTGCTGTCTCTTGCCTTTGTCTGCTGCCCAAGAAATGTATTAACCCATATGAGACAAGTCTTGGGAATTTGGACAATGTTCTCTCAGTTTTTGAGTTAACTTTGAGAAATATTTAGTGAGCATCTACATCAGGCTAGCTAGGTATGGGGTTATAAAAATGAATAAAACATTATTTGCTCTCAAGGGGCTCACATATAAATGAGATAGGCCAGTGGGTCTTAGCTCTTACATGCACATTTGAATCACCAAAGAGATCTAAAATGCAGTGCTGACACCCACTCCCAATGTTCTTGATTTAATTGGTCTGGAGTGAAGCACGGGCATGAATACTTTTTAAAAATTCCCTGACTGATTCTAATGGTCAATCAGAGTTGAAAACCACTGATCAGGATGGATATATAAATAGATAACTTCAACATCATATTTAAAACATTTTGTTGGGAATGGAAGCTGAAACAGAGGCAGATACATTATATTATATTAATTACAACTCATTGTCCATGCTATCTATACTAGGTGCTCAGCTGGGCACTTTATAAACATGATCTTCAATTCTCAAGGTAATCCTCTCTGTTCAAAGTCCTTATCCTCATTTTATAGATGAGAAAACCAATGCCCAGGGATCATATGTCATTTGCCCAAAGTTGCATAGCTAGCAAGTGTTAGAACCAAATTCAAACTTAGGACTGTCTGGCTCCAAACCCACAGACCATGCAAATACTTGCTCTTTTTCCAGAGTAGACTGCACTCATATACTATTTTCCTAGAGAACGTAAATGAAAATTGTGGAAAGGTTGATCTGCTGTGCTTGTTTCATTCTTGGTTACATTCCTATGTCCCCTAGTTGTGTCTCTGACCTTTCCCTTGCCACATTCAACTTCACATTCTTTTGGTTATGGGGGAGAAGAACATAGTGGCGAGGTATTCTAAGTTCAATTCTAGAGCAATTAGCTCATCATCTTGGCTCTTCACGTTATTACGTTCTTTCTCCCCAGAGCTGGGTATACTCAAAGGTCCTCCTACTTGTTGTGTAACTGACCTGCGAAGTCGAGCTGTGTGAGCCAAGTCTGTCTGGATCACGTATGCTTGCAGAAAGAGAACTGAGCCAAGCACTTCCAAAACAAACCTCGTTAAACAAAAGCACAGAGTGTGGTAGAGCCAAACACACAGGGTGGAGGGGGTCAGAAGGCTGCCAGTCCCCAGAGCAATGTGGGGTCTGGGACATTAAACTTCCGGTGACTAGGGGCAGGGGCCAGTTGGAGTGGAGGGATGAAGTTCACCTTTACAGAAGAATCTAGAAACCAACAAGAATGCTTTTGCATGATTAAGAATAATAAGCTGGAAAACCATTGTCAAATTACTTCCTTTTAGTGAAATATCTTTGGTTTTTCTGAAATCTTAGGCGACCAAGAGCCCAGCTCATGTCTGTCTGTCCGTGAACAAAAATAAAAGTGAGGCCAGCAGGAGTGACTAGAACTTCAGAGAGTTAGGTCTTAATCTGGTTTTGCAGGAGTGTGGAAATGGAGCCAGAAATCTTCGTCTCTAGTCATCTCCATCCTTCCCTTACCACAGTGAAAATCATAGGCAAGTCCCATGCATTTTTTCTTTTTTAATTCTATCCTGTTTTATAAAGAAAACATCACATAAGCTGCCTTTTTTGTACCTCTTAATAGGGCCCTACAGATTATGGTGAAAACTGGAAAGTTGATCATATCTTGAGCTCTTCAAGAAAAAGAGACCAAGAAGCTCTATGATTAATATCAAAATAAAGTTTAATTTGCTTTCCTTCCATGCCCCCCCCACCACCATTTTCCTTCCTATCATATCTGCCATCATTGAGAAGCCCGTTGGTGTATCCCAGGCCAGAGGTCTAACCTGGGCACCACTGTGTCACAGCAATTAGCGTGGTGCCTGTCACTGGGAGCACTCAGTAAATATCTGTGGCTTCTATGCCTGTTGTTAGCTGTCCTCATCTCACTCCCCACTGTCCATTTCCCTATGCCACAGCCAAACTGCCATTTCATAGGCCTTTACCAGATGGTAGGAGGAGCTTCAAGCTCCACTGGTTGAGGAGAAAACAATTGATTTAAGTCACAGAGCAGACACCGGCACAGAGAGAAGCTGAGGGTGGCTGAGACGGGAGCATCTGCGCAGTGACACCCGGCTGCTCAACAGGCTGCCTCCAGCTGAGAGCTGGGCCAGCGAAGAGCGTCAGGAAATTGCCTCTGCACCTCTGGAGCCTGAACTTCGAGCTTTCCAAAAGTCAACAGGAGGGTAATTTGGGAGGAGTCCAGTCTCATCCTTTCCACAAAGTCTCCCTGCAACTCCCATCAGGGAAACCTTGGCTGCAGCCCGCCCAACAGCCTTCAGCTCAGCTTCCAGCACAACGGGCCAGCCCAGGGCATTAGGAGCAGAACGGGGACCAAATGGCACAGCAGGCTGGAGAAGGAAGGCAGTGGGCTCGGTGACAGGACCCGGGCAGGGCTATGCCTCCTGCTGGCCAAGCGCACGAAGTCAAAGTGTTCGAAGGCAAAGGATATCATGCTGACATCTCCAACCCCTGGTCATGTTCTCTGTGATGGTGTTACTGGGAATATCGAAACTTTTTTCCTCCCAGCTGTGCCTATGGCCACCTGCAGCAGCCAACTTTACTTTTATTTTTCCATACCTTTTCCATAAAGACGGTGTGTTCTGACTAGCTATAAACTATCCACCAGTAGGTGTGACAAGTGAAAAATGTTTTGTATGAACCAGGCAGGTATCCCAGGGATGTTTACATCTCAGCTCCTTGTTCCCCAGCCCCAAGGGACAGGGAGGCCCTGGAAACACTGAGAGAGCAATCCCCACTCAGTCAGATCGCCAGGGCAAAAGTAAATCCAAGAACAGACGTGGCATTACCTCCAGAGGGGTAACAAGTATAATCTGGAGGTGCAAATGGTGGAATATTAGAGTCGAAAAGTTTCTGAATCTCTCCAACCTCTGATTTGGACTAGAAAGAGCTGACAGCTTGATTTATCATCAAGATGGAATTTTATGCCCTCAAATAATTGCTAGAAACCTGGATGTTCCACTAGAAAAATAAATCAACTTAAAACTGCAGACTCCAGATTAGCATGACCCCAACATTTGAATGATGACATTGAGCCTTTGGGTCAGGTTTGGAGGTGAGACTTGAAAGAGAAAGGAAGTTGCTTTGAAGGGGTGCTTATTGGAAAGCCAAGCGCAATCATGCTAGCTGCCCAAATCAATTGTAAAATTGCAGATTTATTGTGTTTTGCAGAAATGCAGCCTGTACATTTGAAATATTATCCAAATGACCTGGCTTCAACTTGGAAATCTTACACGAATTGAAACAAGTGAATTAGGGAGGCCTCTTGCCTTCAGCACTAAAGGGTCTGTGGGAGGTGAGTCAAGAGCCATTTATAGTAGTGATAAAATACTATATTTAAGGCTGTAAAAATTTGGCATACGAGGTCTCCGTTCAGAAGTAAATTCGTTTTATGGACTCGGCAAAGGAGCAACTGGAAAGTTTTGCAAATGGGAAGCCTGACCTACTGAGATTTTAAAGATAAAATATGTCAATTATTCTTTGGGACTGAGTATGGTAATTACCCCCCTTGAATATTGAAATGCAAATCAGAACTATAAAGTCAGTAACAGCTTAACTTTACCATGGTACACATGGCTAATGACAGTTACCCAAAGCCATTGTCCAACTGTCACATTAAATGCCAAATGTGCATTAATGGGATTGGCCACTTGGGAACTTCGCAAGTAACTGGGAAAAGCATCGGAGCCCTGCCCAATTAACAAACACCTCATCTGATGGGGCATTATGCTATTGCTCTGCCAAGAAGCCAGTGATCCTTTACTTGGGAGTTCTATGTCTGGCTCAAGCTAGGACTAGTAGATAATGCTTGACAACTGACAGCTGTGTGCTTTAATCAAAAAAGAGCTTTATTACTTTGGTCTCCTACATATCTCTGGCATCCCTCCCCTCACCCGCACTCTCCAGCTCCTCTCGAGGGTCCTGGTCTTGATTGCTTCCAGCCCATTCTTGCCCTGGGGCCCTGCACTAGCTGTTCCCTCCACCTGGAATGTTCTTCCCAAGATATTAATGTGGCTGGATCCTTCCTGTCATCACAACTCTGTTTAAATGTCACCTCCCAAGAGGTGTATCCTCAGAACCCAATGTAGCCTTCCTCTCTCTGTCTGTTTATAAACACACACATATATGTACACATATCAGTCACACTGTTTTAATTCTAGCAGGTCATATGTAATTATCTGATATTTTCATTTTTTGTTGACTTTTTTATATTTGTGTGCTGTATTTCTTCCCTCACTTAAAATGTAACATCCAGGCAGGCAGAGACTTCATCTGTTCTATTTACTGTTGCGTCATCAGTACCAGGAACCATGCTGACCACACGTAAGTGTTCAGTCCCCAGTGTTTGAACAAATACGTGGCAGCATCCTAACAAGCAAGTCTATGGGGAATGATTTGAAAGGGTCCCCGTGGAGAGTGGACAAATCAGACTTCCGTCGCAGAGCTCACGTCAGACAAGTCGCTCCTCGCTGGTCTCCGGACCACACGCTCTCACCTGGCAGCAGACGGGGCTCGATCGGATCAACGCTCTGCCAGCTCTATTCTGAGAAGCCCTTTCCCTCCCCCAAAAGATTTGCTTTCATCTTTTCTGTGTATTTGATTTTTTAATAAGTTTTCATTTGGTAAAGGATTCTGATGCTAAAGTAAAATTTTAAATCTTCCAGGTTAGATAAACCCCTCAGCTGGAAGTTAATGCTGGCCCAGCTGCAAAAGACCAGTTGTGTCCTTCTGGGAAACTCGCTCAAGCTTCAGTCTCTTCGTGTAAATGGGGATAATTTCAGGACCTACCTCACAGCTTTGATAGGGGTATTAAATGAGATAATTCATCCATGGTAGGCGGAATAATGTTCTACCCCAATATGTCCATGCCCCAGAACCTGTGACTATGTTGCCTTACATGGCAAAAGGGACTTTGAAGGTGTGATTAAGGTTAAAGATTCTGCGATGGGAAGGTTATCCAGGATTATTCAAGTGGACTGAATCTGAGCACCCGTCTTTACAAGTGGAAACTCTTTCCAGCTGTACTCAGGAAGAGAGATGAGGCAGAAGAGAGACCCAGCATTGCTAGCCTTGAAGCTGGCAGAAGGGACCCTCCGCCCAAGCCAAGGAATGCAGGCGACCTCTAAAAGCTGGATACAAGCCTTAGCTGGTAGCCAGCAAAGAAATAGGTGTCTCAGGCTTACAACTGCAGGGAACTGAATTCTGCCAATGACTCGGATGAGCAAGGAAATTTATCAGACTCTCCCAGAGCCTCCAGAAAGGAACCCAGCCCTGCTGCCATTCTGACTTTAGCCCAGTGAGACCCATACCAGACTTCTAGCCAACGGAACTGTAAAATAATAAATTTTTTGTGTTTTAAGCAGCTAAATTCATGGTAATTTTTTACAGCAGCAATAGAAATCTAATAATACACTGGCCAGGTGCAGTGGCTCACGCCTGAAATCTTAGCACTCTGGGAGGCCGAGGCAGGAGGATCGCTTGAGCTCAGGAGTTCGAGACCAGCCTGAGCAAGAGTGAGACCCCACTTCTACCCCAAAATGCAAAAATTAACCAGATATGGTGGCGTGCTCCTGTAGTCCCAGCTACTCAGGAGGCTGAGGCAGGAGGACTGCTTGAGCCCAGGAGTTTGAGGTTGCTGTGAGCTAGGCTGACACCATGGCACTCACACTAACCGGGGAAACAGAGCAAGGATCTGTCTCAAAAAAAAAAAAGAAAAAGAAAAAGAAAACTAATACACTATTTAAAGTATCTAATGAAGTGCTTGGGACATCAGAAGGGCTCATAAATGTATTTCTTACAAATATTTTAATGACAATTTATTAATACTATTTTATTAAAACCTCCTCCTGCCTTGATGCTCAGCTCTGAATTCTGCAACTCCACTTCCTGCCTCTCCTGGCACCTCTGCTCAGTTGTCTGAAAGGAATTATTCACTAACTTCAGGAGCCAGGTGTTGCGCTGGATTGCAGTGAGAGGAAATTTCCTGAGACGCAAAACCAAGGATACAGATTAATAACGCTAAAGAGGAACAGAGGGACACTGGGCGCTTCCTGAGGTGTTAAGAAGGGCACAAAATGAGCCATGCAGGACTTTGGCTGAAGGCACTTAATCTGCATCTAACCACTAGGAAATATCCAAGTGAGAAACACGCTATTAAAAAAGAAACTGTTGCCTTTTTAAAACGTCAGTGTCACCAAAGTCAAAGAAGAGTCGAGGAACTGTTCCAGATCAGAGGAAACTAAAAAGACGAGACAACTAAATATGATAGGTGATTCCAGAATGGATCTCTAGTGAACAGTATCAGGTCAATCGAAAACATTGGAATATAGATAGTAGAGTAGATAAATGTATTTATTAAAATTAAATTTCCTAAAATTGAAATTTTCTGAAGTATGACTCTACTGTGGTTGTATAAGAAAATGTACTTATTCTTAGGAAATGCCCACTGAAATATTTAAGGGTAAGAGACCACAAGTATGCATCTTACTTTCAAAGGGTTCAGGACAATATATCAAATATACATATATAATACACACAGGTTCACGGAGAGTGAGAGCAAGTGAGCAAATTGTAACGCAAATGTGGCAGAATATTAACAATAGGTAACTCTGAGTAAACTATAAATGTTTTATTCTTGCAACTTTTCTGTAATTTTGAAGGTTTTTTTTAAGTTTTTAAAACTAGTCAAATTTGCAATCCTGTGAAAAGAAGGAATTGTCAGCTCTTAGTGCCCACTCAAACCACATGTTTTTCTTCTGATTTATAATTCCATCTGATACCTACCTTATCATGTCTGCCCATATTTCAGAATTTTAGAATGCATAGCTTTCAAAATTAGTATAAAGACAGAAAAATCTCTTCAAACTTCCCTTTAGGTGCATTAAATGTAAACCCTGGTCAAAAAAAGTACGATTTTCAAGTAATGCACTAGTTTTAGATGCTGTATTTCTTGGATGCTGCATCACTTGCATAGTGCTTAGAAATATCCATCTAGTAGGATAAATAAATATATTTGCTCAAAAAGATGACAAAGCTGTCAGCAAAACTGTTAGATGAATGCAGTAAATAGTCCATTGTAAAAAATAATTACATATACTTACCAATAATTGGCAATAATAGGCCTAACGGAGAAATCATGGTGGTTTGGGTTAATCACAGGTGTCCTCAAATGTTTCTAAATGTGTGCCTACTTAATTCCCATTGCAAAATAAGCTCTTTCATCTTTCATAGCATTGGTAGAGAACGTTGGTGTTCATGATGGTGTTTTTATGGAAACTGAATCCTCTTCCCTTTGAAGCACATGCCAAAATACATGTACCTTCTGTGGTCAAGCTCGTCCTTCTTCCATCGGTGCCAAACTTCTTAGAAATACTGGAGGTTTCTAAAATGGATCAACACTTTGGAAAATTGCCTCATCACCAAGCATGAACACTCGCGCACTTGGGCAGCCACACGTGCATCTATCATTCAACAGAATCTCAAAATCCAGGAATGAATGTAACAATGGCTTTCCTACAAGGCGAGTGGCTTTTCTCAAAGTAAAGAAAGAAAGGCTGAGCGTCATCATCCATGTAATTGGTGACCATTAGAAAGATTGGTAGATGTTCTTTCATCGAATCCCTTTGGACTAACAACACAGCTCATCTGGAGCACAAAAGCTGTAAACATAGAGGGGAAAAAAAAGAGCAGTTTCAGTGCACCTTCCCCATTCAGAGGTGCTAATAAGGAAAAATGCTAAATTACTATGATTACTGAAGACTTGAAAATAGATTATCACCTGCCAATATGAATGAAGGCCCCTGTAGGGCTGTGAAATGCCAGAAAGAACAATAGACTAGGAGACAGAATCTTTGTAGTGTCTGAGAGAGGCATCTGAGCAGACTGCCAAATGGCCAGCCTTATAAAACGGAGCTCTTATTCTAAGTGAACCCTGCAATCTGGTTCTGGGGTGTTCTCATGCCATAAAGAAGGAAAATAGAAGAGGTTTCACAAAACAATCAGGCCTGTAAAACTTGAAGGAGAGAGGTAGCCAGCAATTATCCAGAAGAATCATATAATAAGCAGCCAGTTAAAGGTATTTCATGGTGGGGCAAAGCTCTCCCCAAATTCAGCAGATAATTGTTAGCCTGAATTCTGCTTTATGTGTTATTGTGTAGATTTAATCATACCGTGAAATCCCTCTTGTCTTCAGACCTAAGTGCCACTGGAATGCTCTTAGAATGGTCACATGAGGTTCATTAGGAAGAAGAGCTTGGCTTTGTAGAGATTGGGTATTTGGCTGTTCTCTGGAATCTTTTCTCTGTTATCACAAAGCTGTGTGTTATGGCCGTTGTGGGCACCACAACAGAGCGGTCTCCCAGCCCAGCAAGACATAATATCTCAGTGGTGGCCTGCCTCCTTGGCAGGTGCTAAGCTTTTATTTGTGTTATTATAATGGGTTTGCTTCCCCAGGAATCATTTACATTATTACCACAGCCTGAGTCCTTGTTTATGGCCAACTTTTTCTCTTTGTTTACTGTGACGTCAAAACAACCAAGATTTATTTATGAGTTTTTGTTCTCTCTGGGAATGGATATAAGAAGAAAGGGCTCTCAAAAACTGAAGAGTACTGCCTTTCTCTGTTCAGTAATGTATCGCCCACCTTCACAAAACCCACACACGTGCTTGTGAGTGCACACACACACGCACGCACATGCACGTGCTTGCAGGCCTGCCTTCTTCCCCTAAACTGTTCTAACGTGGGACTGGACGGGTGGCTAGACTAATTTGTGCTGGAGACCAGGACATCTACCATGAATTGGTGGGGGAGCAAATAGCATAAAAATATTTCCTGTCTTTCACTATCTTCTCTAGATAAGTCAGCTTTGTGCTGTACGACTGCTTCTGACTACTATTCATCTTGTTCGTAATTCCTACCTCTCAGATGAACATGTCACCATTGAAAAATCCTGAAAAGCTGCCAGTTTGGAGGGCAATGTGCTAATAGGGTCTTTCCCCTTTTCTGCCCCATCCCACCCCACACGTTTACACGAACAAGGCTCGTCACCTGGTGATGTGCCTCTCTACCTGAATCACCATCCCCTTCTTATTCTTAATTATCCAGTATGTTTTTTCAAAAGTCCACAGTGACAAGAGTTGCTGTGTTGTTGCCTGGTGACCACTTGCATGGATCTGTGTAGTTCTCTGTTATGGTCAATCTAAAGCATACTTCCTGATTACCTAGTGTGTCCCCCATTCTGTAGGATAAAGAGACCCTAGAAGACATAGTTTTGATCTTCAAGGAATGAGAATCACTGAGCTAGTGGTCAGTAAAATTGGATTTAGTTCTCGAGCTGCCACTAATTAGCTGTTTGGTATTGGTCAAGTCCCTAAAAATTTCTAGGTCTCAGTTTCTTTATCAGGAAAATTTGGGAAGGGGGTACAAACCAAACAAGATCAAGAGTTCTAAATGCAAATATCTAGGGGTGCCAGGCAGGTGCCGTGATCAAGTGGGCCAGGTGGGGATGGAGGCCCCCAGGGGCATCCTCATCTAGAAAAATCTTCTGCTAGTCAGCCCCAATCAGCCGCTACATGCAAAACTTGAGATAATCCAGGCTTTTGTGAAAATTTTTTTTATTTCTTTAAAACATAGTTTTAACGCTGTTTGTGCTGGCCAAACAAATCATTTCTGCCAACCAGATCCCAGTCAGCCACTTCTGCACTCCTGGCACTCTCAAATCTATCCTTCTCTATTTTGTATGATGTTTAGTGCCATCCAGCAATTGATGTCCAAACCAAGCATTCAGGGGTGTGTATGTACCCCAGGAAAGATGATTGCGAAGGCCCACAGGCTACCAAATGATTAAAATGTGCTGATCACTCCTCCCAATTTCAGCAGGTCCGAGACTTACTGATGAAAATTGAAAGGGGATTGCTGACTTTTGAAAAGGAGGAGAAGCTTTAAAAGAACATTAAAGGAAACAAAACTCCATTTTTATCTACACAGCGTTTCTGGCCGGTGGTTATACTTAAGGAAGACCAAGCAAGGAGTTTCTGTATAATTCACCACACAACTCTGGAGATTTAGCAAAACCTCCCAGAGCTGTAAGCAATAAAAGCACAGAAGTATAGAGAAAGGAGTGATCAAAATGTACTAGTATTCCACAGAAGCTGTTGAATAACACAGAGGAGAAAAATATGTGTAGCAATAAATAATACACCGAACACAGCAAAACTCTCAGATCAAGAGAAACGTTTTTGAAGAAAACTATTTCCAAAATCTTGTGAAGCTTTAAAAAGGTAGAGCATGAAGCAAGAGCTCCAAACCTAGGGGGAAAGGATAGATTCTCTGGCTGGCGCCTCCTGATTTATGAATAGAAAGTGATCCGGTTGCTATGGCGACTTGAAGATACACAAAAGAAAACATCACTCCTTTAAAATATGCCTGATGATGAATAGGCAGAGTCTTTCAAAAAATCTTTTTAAAAATATGAGAAACTCTTTTTTTTTTCTTTTAAAGCAAATCACACAAGATAGCGCTTAGATTTTTTTTTTTTTCTTTCAGATAACAGGACTTGTTTATACCAGCCCTAGTTTATTCACACAAACTAGCAATTTGGGCAAAAAGTAAGGGCGAGAAAATATGTCTGTGGGAGAATAAGTTTTGTTTTTCAGCAGTTTTGTTTCTGTTTCAGCAGCAAGGGAGATAAATGTATGTTGTCTTGGTTTTCCTTTTCTCTAACAATATATTTAGATGGAGAGTTTCCTTGGATGCTGAGAATGTGAAATGCACCTAAGCATTGTGGTAACCTTCCCTTATCTGTCTGAATGGAGAGGTACTGAAAAACATGATTTTGGTAGGACTACATGCCCAGTCTCTTTGGCTTCTCCAGCCTGGCTCCTGCAGCACCGGACACTTATTTCAGAATCCAAAGGATTGTTCTCTTCTGCTCCAGGCAGTTCAACTTTGGCACAGTATTCTGAATAGATGCAATATTCAAAGCAAGATCTTGAAATAAAAACTACAAAGATTAAAAATCCTGGGGACCCCTTATGTGGTGGGGGGATGGAGGGTTCTTAATTGAATGATTTGGGTAAACTGTTGGCACAAGTCTTAGCCAAAGCGTCCCAAAGCCTGTGGCCTAGACAGACATTCTTTAGCTGAAAATGTGATGTGGGCTTTTGTTAACCAGTGGAGGGGTCGACCATCTTGACTCACACACTAAGCCTGCGAAATATAGTCTTTAAAAATGCGTGTGTGAATATTTTCATTAAGCAAGGATATGTGATCTTAAATAGAGGCAGTGCAGAGAAAAGAGGGAGAAATTGCGTGGAATTCTAAGGAACAGAAGTTCCCAAATCTGCATTTGTTCTGTGTGACCTTGGAAAAATAACTGAGGTTTCTTGGGGCTCAGTTTACTCATCCTTAAAATGAGAAAGTCAGACCACTTTAAATTCAGCAAACATATGAAGCACCTCTTATGTGCTGTCGTCTTCCACTGTATCCCCAATGACTCCCATTCCCTGGGCTTTGTTAGAAATCAAGAGGTAAAAAGCATACCTCTCTGCACAATTCGGAACCAAATGAATTCTGAAGGGAAGGAGAGATTATACAGAAAAAGATCAAAGTTTCAGCTTTATTACTTATAAGGCTAAAATGGAGAATATGGATTGGCTCTGTAAACTGTGAGCTTCCCAACACTCCTCCCCTCTGCGTTAAACTCCCCATCTCACTCTGCTGGGCATGATGAGTTTCTTCTCCCAAACTTACCAATCACATACGATAAAGCACCCCTCTTTCCACTAAAAAGGTGAATTGGAAAGACAGACTGGCAGCTCTCTGTCCAATATTCTAAAGATCAAGGAGGGAACACAGGGAGAAATGATGTTCCCTAAACACTAGTAAGTTACATCATTAGTTTCCTTAGGGCTACTGTATCAAAGTACCATAAAATGAGTGGCTAACCATTATTCGAAGTGATGTGACACAAGACCCGAAGAATGGGCCCCACATGTACTCACCATCAAATTGGTACTGACTGATTAACACTATGGTGCTCAAATGGTGGTGGTGTTCACTGGGGATTTGGGGGTGTAGGGTAGACTCCCATCTGAGGGATGTGTTGAGCACTGTG
>CAUYRT010039536.1:0-33876 GCA_963574885.1 Lepilemur ruficaudatus | reverse complement strand
TAATTTCTCCTTTTCGTTCCTGATTGAGCTCATTAGAGTCCTTTTCTGCTTCTCATCAATCTAGCAAGACACGTGTCAATTTTATTTATTTTTTTCAAAGAACCGACTTTTTGTTTTATTTATCTTTCATATAATTTTTTTATTATCTGTTTCATTTAATTCTGCTCTGATCTTTGTTATTTTTTTTCTTCTGCTGGGTTTGGAGTTGGTTTGCTCTTCCTTTTTCAGTTCTTTGAGATGATTCATTAGATTGTGGTTTTGTGATCTTTCTGTCTTTTGGGTGTAGGCATTTATGGGTATACATTTTCCTCTCAGGACTGCTTTAGCTGTGTCCCACAGATTTTGATAACTTGTGTCTCCTTTATCCTTTAGTTCAATCCTTTGATTTCCATCTTAATTCCCTCCTAACCCAATAATCATTCAGCAGAAAGCTGTTTAGTTTCCATGACTTTGTGTAGAGATGAGAGTTTTTGTTGGAGTTGATATCTAATTTTATTCCATTGTGGTGTGAGAAGATTCGTGGTATAATTTCAATTTTTTAAAATCTGTTGAGACATGTTTTGTAGCCTAGGACATGGTCAATCTTAGAGAATATCCCATGAGCTGATGAGAAAAAGATATATTCAGTGTTTTCTAGGTAGAATGTTCTGTAACTGTCAATCAGGCCGATTTGTTCTAGAGTCCTGCTAAAGTCCATTGTTTCTTTGTTTATTTTCTGTTTGAAGGATCTGTCCTGTTCTGTCAGAGGGGTTTTGAAGTCCTCGGCTATTACAGTGTTGCTGTTTATCATTTTGTTTAGATGAAGTAAGATTTGCTTTATGAATCTCAGTACACATGAGTTAGGTATATATTTAGAATTGTGTCTTCTTGTTGAATTGTTCCCTTCACCATTATATAGTGATGATCTTTGTCTTTCATTAATTTTGTTGATTTGTAGACTAAGTTATCTGATATCAGAACTGCTATCCCAGCTTTCTTTTGGTTTCCATTTGCATGGAATATTGTTGTCTATCCCTTCACCTTGAGTCTGAGTGCATCCTTGAGAGTTAGGTGTGTTTCCTGAAGACAGCAGATACTTGGCTTGTGTATATTTATATTTGGCCAGCCTGAAGACTCCAAAGGCAATCAAAACAACAACAAAAGTAAATAAATGGGACCTGATCAAATTAAAAAGTTTCTTCACAGCCAAGGAAACTATCATGAGAGCAGACAGACAACTTACAGAAGGGGAGAAAAAATTCACATGCTATACATCCAATAAAGGGTTGATAACTAGAATCTATGTAGAACTCAGGAAAATCAGAAAGAAAAATTCAAACAACCCTAGCAAAAAGTAAACACAGGACATGAACAGAAACTTTTCAAATGAAGACAAACAGCCAACAAACATATGAAAAATTGCTTAACATCTCTAATCATCAGGGAAATGTAAATCAAGACAACAATGAGATATCACTTAACTCCAGTGAGAATGGCTTTTATCAAAAAGTCTCAAAACAATAAATGTTGGCATGGTTGTGGAGAGATAAGAACACTCACACACTGCTGATGGGACTGCAAACTAGTACAGCCTCTGTGGAAAGGAATATAGAGCTACCTCAAAAAGCTACAGGTAGAACTACCATTGAATCCAGCAATCCCATTACTGGGCATCTATCCAAAGGGAAAAAAGCCATTCTTTCAAAAAGACATCTGCACTTGAATGTTTATAGCAGCACAATTCACAATTGCAAAGATGTGGAAACAACCCAAGTACCTGTCAATACATGAGTGGATTCATAAAATGTGGTATATGTACACCATGGAGTACTACTCAACCACAAAAAACAATGGTGATCCAACACCTCTTATATTATACTATTATTTCAAATGCAAGAGTGTTTGTCATTAGTATATTAGAACTTTGGATTTGCTATTTCCCCCCTTATGAATACTAGAATATTTTAAGCCAAAATATACTTCTTTATTCAATGAAAAAAAAATTCCCTCATTTAAAATTAAGATTTTGCTTTGGATATTTTAGGGATATATATTCAGGAAAAGTAATGCAATTTCTCCTGATATCTATAATATTATTTTTAGTATGAAGAATATTTAGATTTAATTAATGGTCTGGATTGTTATTGTTTACAAAGTTTTATAAAAGGATCAACCTTTTCAAGTTCTTAGTAGTTTTCATTATTTTTAAAATTAAAACCAGATGAAAATGAAACTAGTTTTCTTTGGGATTTAAAGTGAAAATTAATGTGTAGTACAGGGACAGAGCTTCCCTTCTCCAGAGGCATGGATCCTTGTACTGACAAAACAATACTTAGCCATAATGTTAAGTGAAAATGTAAGGTTTAAAAGGTTTTAAACTATAAATTATGGATGAAGAGTCTGGAATATTTTTACCACCTTCCACTTATAGGCAATGAAAGATTGAAAACAAAAAGAGAAATAATTCCACATCTCACTAGATAATTATATTTTAGATTTAATAGAACAATAACCATCATGGTAGCACAGAAAACCCTAAAACTCCAAAAATCTAGAAAATCTCTGGTTTTTCTATCAATATGATTTAAATTTTCCTCCTGAACTAAAGCAATCTATTGACAAACTACATTAAACTGAGAACTAAAAATTTAGGTAGCAGTACTTGTAATAAATTGTATTTATTGGAAAATAAGAAATCACCTCATAAAACACACTGCAATGTTACTTTACAATATATCATCATTTAATTTATCAGTATATTAGCATAAAAAACTAATTCTATCAAGTTTTAGTATGTGAATCCTATCCAAGGAGAATACCAGGGTCTTTTGGAAACTTCATATAATATAAATAATTTTCTATAAATAAAGGTATAGGTGTATAAATAATTGGTAGAAACAAAACTTTTGTTTATTTACTTATAATATCATAAAATATCCAAAACTACAATGGCTTTTATTAAAAAGGCCAGCAATAACAAATGCTGGTGAGGATTAGGACAAAGGGGAACCTTCATATACCATGGGTGGAAATGTAAATCTGCACTCCCATGTTTATTGCAGCACTATTCACAGTAGCAGCGCTATTCACAATGGTTAAAGGCATTATCGTACATATACAGAATGGAATATTACATAGCCACAAAAATGAATGAAATGAAATCTTGTCATTTGAAACAACATGGATGGGAGTGGAGAACATTATACTAAGTGAAACAAGCCAAGCACAGAAAGACAAATCTTGCATATTTTCACTTATTTGTGGGAGCTAAATATTAGAAACTATAGATCTCATGGAGACAGAGAATAGAATGACAGTTACCAGAGTCAGAGAAAGGTAGAGGGGAGGGGTGGATAAACTGGGGATGGTTAATAGGTGTAAAAATATAGACAGTTAGGTAGGATGAACAATATTTGATAGCATAACAAAGTGACTGTAATCAACATTAAGTGGGGTATACTTTAAAATAAGTAAAAGAGTGGAATTGGAATGATACTAGCACAAAGAAATGTCAAATGCCTGCGGTGATTGATTTGATTACCTTGATTTGATTAATTCACATTGCATACCTGTATCAAAAAATTACATGTACCTTATAAAGATATACAACTATTATGTACCCATAATAATTAAAAATAAAAAAATAAACATATTAATAAATTCCTTCCAGGTAATGTTTAAACATAAAATCCAAAACTGGGGCTGGGCGCGGTGGCTCACGCCTGTAATCCTAGCACTTTGGGAGGCCGAAGCAGGCGGATCGCTCAAGGTCAGGAGTTCGAAACCAGCCTGAGCGAGACCCTGTCTCTACTAAAATAGAAAGAAATTAATTGGCCAACTAAAGATATATATAGAAAAAATTAGCCGGGCATAGTGGCGCATGCCTGTGGTCCCGGCTACTCGGGAGGCTGAGGCAGGAGGATTGCTTGAGCCCAGGAGTCTGAGGTTGCTGTGAGCTAGGCTGACGCCACGGCACTCACTCTAGCCCGGGCAACAAAGTAACACTATTTCTAAAAAAAAAAAAAAAAAAAAAAAAAATCCAAAACTGATGGCTTGCAGTGATTACGGATAAGTTTTTAAATATAATTAACTATTCTATTAAATAGGTAAAGTATAGATAAAAATAGTTAACAGTAAAACATAATCTGATACTAATAAAAATAAAGATTTCTTTGATATATATCTTCTTTGTATAAAACCAATAAAAGTTTCAATTTTATCACAAAAGCTGCAATGTAAAGTGACTATAAGATAATGATACAAAACAAACACCTGAATTGAATAATTTCTTTTTTTGATATTTTGTGACTTGGAGCATAAATTATTATTTATCGATTTATATCTATATATTTATTTATAATTAGATTTTTAAAAAGAGAGAGAGAGATCTTTAAGCTTACAAAAAAATTGATGCCATGTACTGAGAACATGACCTTAATCAAGGAGTTTCACCACCTGGTTCTCTGAAGAAGTCTGGATACTGAGGGATGACACTGTCCCTGGGTTCAGCCTGTTCACCATCTCAAAGGGATCGAAGTTGGCATTTAGCTGAATGTGGAGCAAGAATAGACAGACTGCTATGCTGCTCCTCTGTTCAACAGCCTTATCACAAAGGACAGGTTCAACTTGGTGCAGGGTTTTGTGCTTGTCAGAATAGAAACCTACAAAAACATAGACAAATGTCATCATGAAAGCAGATATAGAACCTGTAACCTTCATAGACAGGGCTTTGGAAAAAAGAAGTCACAGGTTACTGCCTTTTGACATCTCCCGCAAATTGGCCATGAAGGCTGTTTCCATGGTGATTTTACATGGAGCCATGACCTCTAATTCTCTCAGCTTTCCAAATTCATCTTCCCATTTAATATAATCTTTGAGATACATGTTATTATACATAATGTGATATTTGGTTGACAGGGTTTTATTAAACTCATTTTGATTATTCAGGTTAAAGAAATTGGGGGCTAGAAATAGCTTGGTTTATTTTAGGTAAAAAAAAATGACTAAAGAAATTGACCAATGGTTCAGGCTTAGTTCATTCAAATTACTGTGAGACCTTGAAAATGTCAAGTCATCCATCTGAAATCAGGTTCCTGTTTCATTAATAATACATTTGTGTATGTCTGTAACATCTGTAGCAAGTCTTCCAGACCAAAAATTACAAAGAAATTATGATTTATGTATAGTTCCTTTTACTAGTACTTATTAAATACGTTTGTTGACTTAAATTCCTTTAAACGATAGCAACTCACATGCTGAAATATTTGATAATAATAGTCATCAAATAAATTGCAATTTTGACACCCAAATTAGAACAATGAAATAGGCAATAACATAGAAGGATATGTTGATTTAAACCTCATCATCATGTGTGTCTGAGAAAGTTAAAAGCTAATCAAATGCAATTTTAATATAAAAGAATGTGTCTGACACCAAAGCTAAAATAATAACACAGTGAATAAAATCAGCAAAAAGGAAATAAAACAACAATTAGATAACTACAAGATAGTGTGGTTTCTGACTATGTAGAGATGACTCGGTATAATTACTGTATTAAACTTAGGATAATAGAGTTCAGAAGTCATTTTATAGGGTTTTGGAGAGTAGAGATTTACATATTATATTTGAAATTGAATTGTATGAGTTCATTTACTCATTTGTACTTTCTAATAAAATGTCCCCTTACAAAACATTTTACACCATTAATTATACAGTTCCTGCCAGAGTATCTAAGACCATTGTATTAATACAATTTTACTATAGGGGAAAATTCCAATGAGAGAATTCCTTGGATTTTGTGGGATAAATGGAGGACACTGGAATCTGAAAATGAAGAGTGATAGTGTGTCTTCTACTTTGCATTAGAAGGTGTTTTAAACTTTGTCTATAAGCTTCTTTCTATAAGTATTACCCATGATTGTAACACTGGAGCACTATACTATTGTTTTGCAAGCTAGGAAACATTGTAATCTCAGAGTATGTCTTGTTATTCACATAAATTTACAGAATTACGCTACTAATTTTCCCAGAAAGTAGTCATTTTGAAAAAGGTGGTTCGTGTTAGCTGATGTTACCCCAAAATACAGTAATTCCATATATATGACGTGGCTGAAGAGAAATCACTTTTCCACGGCCTTTCCTTGAGCCTGACATTTAGCACACTTTAGAAAATCCATATTTTGCAAAGTGGTATAGAGTAGTGGTGCTACTCACATTTTAATATGTATTTGAATCACCTGTGGATCTTTTTGAAGTGCAGATGTTTCTAATTCAGTATATCTGCAGTAGGGGCTTGAGCATCCTCTGTCAAGCTCCCAGGGGATGCCAATTTTGTGGATCACACTTTGAATAGCAGGGATTGAGAGGCAGGAAAACCTGGGAATATCTCTTACTTCTCCACTGTCATTCACTTGGGAAAAATTGTGATAGTTGCTGAGAGTAAACAGACCAGACAAAATTTATAGTTATTTTAGACCCTGAGTGAAAAAAAAATCTACTAGAGATTTTCACTGGAAAAGAGGGATATTAACTTTTCTAGCTTTCAGAAAAATGACCATGAAATGAATTTAAAAGCCAAACGTGAACATAAACAACTACCATAGTAATAATCCATACGCATTGTGTGAATAGAGGGCAAAGATGATTCCTACACCCGGATTGTTGAATTCTGAGCCCCTGTTTGCTGAGAGTAGATGTAGCCTTTTTCAGCTTGCAGTTTACAAATTTTAAGAGAGCACACAGAATAAGCAAATAAACAAAAAAGATAATAATAAAAACAAATTCAACAGTTCTGTGGCAACCCTATCTGCTTTTTTTCTCCACTAGTAATTTTTAGGTCAGTTTGCAATACAAAGGCAGGTTTTTTCCTCAAAGTCTGTGCAAACATAGTTCAACTCCGACACCACAGGCAAATAATAGAAAGGAAAACGTGAGAAGTTTACCAGGTGTAACTAAAGGAAGGACAAGTTTCCTAATCTCTTATTTACTCTGTTGGAGATATATGTAGGAGAATTTCCTAGTATGCTTTATAACTTCCTCTTTGGCCACAACCTTGACCCAGAATAATCATGAAAAAAGAATGTATCAGAGCATAGTAATTTTGTCCACAGCAAATCTCTCTGGCTGTGCCTGTGTCCTCAGGCATCCACCTAGCTTTCTAACTCATTCCGTTTGGAAATGAAGAAAAAAATAAATACACGATAATGCTATTTCCTGAGTTATGTTTAGTGAATAATGGTGTTACTGAATTTACCTTTTTATAGTAACATAACCTATTAAATGAGAGGATTTTTTGAAGAGAATTAATTTTATTTTAAATAAGCTTTAGCATAGAGGCTTTTAATCTTGGCAGATGTAATTTGCTGTCTTCCAGACATGCAGCAGTTGGCGGAAGAGATTACTTTTGCCATGCTGGTAAAAGACATGCCTGGTAATGTGCTGTATCATATCAAGTGATGTTTTTGTATGACACAGACATCAAATAATACCTTTCTTCAAACCACCCCAGTGTGTATGGACTGTCAAGTTGAATGAATAAACAATAGCAACATAGGTTTCATATGGACATTTCAAAAATTCTGAGCATTAATATTATGTTTTTCTTCTCAAAGAAGCTGTTGCTTATGTATCATACAGTAAATTTGAAGGAGTTATATGCTCCATATGGATTAGTTTATATAATATACTTTTTTCTAAACCTTTTTAACATTTATTTTTCAACTTTCAGAATTGCTGTAAAATCGTATCATAATTGTCAATGTTAGTGTTCCTCTGATAATGATTTTTAAAAATATAAACCAACAAATCATTAGGACAATAATAAATATGACTTAAAGTTATAGAGCTCTTAAGATCACTCAACGAGTAATTTTATTTGATCATAGGAAAAAATTACAAACTATTTTTTATATTTTCTAAATAAAAAAACAGCAAAAATGCCTGTTAGTAGGTTTTCATGTTACCATAAGAAATAAGCATGCCACACTAAATTCAAACTATATATGATACAAGCCTGCCATCTACTGACTACATAGGAAACAGAACTCTCAATGACAAAGAATGGATGAATCACTTTGTAATTACTATTTAAATTTTAAGTGGGGCAAAGCAGTGTTCCATATTAGACCCATTTTCAGTTCATAATGATAAAAAGAACTTAGCTCAAGAGTCCAAGCAGGTAGATTAGTATCCTAGTAAAAGACTACTTAAAAACAGTATGAGTAGCACAATCAAATACTATTATAATCATTTTTGTAATCATTAGCACTGTACTGAATCATTCTTGAGAAAATGTGGTCTCTATTGAGAATAAATAATTTGAAGTTTCTTAACTATATCATAATCTTCAATAAAATAACTAGTAATAGGGATTGTGAAATTTTAAGTTCATATAAGTCCAATGCTTATTACTCTTTTAGGAAAAAACCCGGATAACAAAATGAAACATATTGAACAAAATATATTTAAGTACTAGCAATGAGAGCAAACTTATTGGAAAATCACAGAAGCTTGTGCATGGTGTAATCCTGTTTGTATAAGATATTTTTGATATTAAAAAATTAAAATAGGCATGCTATTCATATCTATGTCAATATTCATTAATGCATATTTAAACAAACATGGAAAATGCTATCTTGATAGAAACACCAAATTAGTATGTAACAAGGGGAGGACTGTTTTTATATTAAGGCATTATTTAAGAATAAAAAATATTTTAAAATAAAATAAATGTCATATGATCAACCATGTTCTACTTTATTTTTCTTTATGTCATCATAAAGTAGTTAATTATATTTTATTAAACAGTTAAATATTCATTGTTCTCATCAAGCATTTTAGTCTGAAATGGAATTATCAGAACCAATTACTGGTACATGTTCTTCTTTCAGGATTTTAGGGTTTTTTTTAATAACAGAAATACCATTAAATGCATATGAATGCTAATATCAAGAGGAACAGAAAAAAAAATCTTTCATTAAAACTTTAAGGAAAATTCTAAATTGATCAAACAAGCTAAAGATAGACAATCAATAAAATGTCAAGCTCTGATAATTCCTTGGTCATTCTGTTATTAAAATACTTCAAGATAGTCTTTGATATTAAAATTTTAGAACGGAGAGCATAGAGAGTTTTAATTTTATTGCATTTTATTGTTGATAATAAATGAACAATGTGGGAATTGGGCTATGATATAAGATTGATAATTTTAAGAATTATAGGACTTATAGCTTTTAGGACTCTAATTCTATATGAAATATAAACAGTCTTTATGTTAACAGAAAAACACTTACTTTCATACTTTATTTATTCTACATATTATCACTTTGTATAGTCATAGTTTTATGTAATGACAACAGATTTGTTAGTCACGCAGATAAATAATAAATCAATAAGTATTTCAAAACATTCAACTACCATCCAAAATCAAAAATACAACAAATTCCCACTATTTGAACAGGAAAAATTAGGAACATATTTTTTGTCCTTATCAATTTGTTAGGTTCTCACTAAAAAGGATTTTGTGCTCAATGACTTTACATAGCATTCATTATCAGCCTTTAGGAGAACAAGAAGGAGACAGAATAAAATTGAGAAAAATATTGCCGTAAACACCATGACAATTTGTATTAATAACTTGTAAAACTTCCATAGTAAACTTAATGCTAAAGAAATCCATCAGTACCTTGTGGAATTAATTAGCAATTGATTTAGAGTAGCAATAAATGCACACTTGCTATTATGATTCTGAAGAGTATCCTTTAGGGACTCAGTATGAAATATAACTTAAAAGATCCCACTGAAAACAGCTAACTCAATTGTTTTTTAGCTTCCAGTTTGAAACTCTTAATGATAATATATTAACAACATAGGAAAACACCTATGATAAAATAGAACTTAATGTTCTCTGAGTTCACTAAATGTGACAATAGAGTTGTAGTGTAACATTTCATAACACAGACAAGAAACAGAAGTCGGTAAGCTGACAAGTTTAACTGATACACTAACTAAAAATACAAGATATGTATTTGCTCCTGAAAAATGCTGACTAAAGATCTATGTTTTTTATTTTAAATTGAACTATAGTAAAGGACAAGGTTCTATGCCGATATACATCACCTAAACATTTGTACCCCCATAATATGCTGAAATTAAAAAAAAAAAAAGATTCTATGCCATAGAGGTTTGATGACTTTTAATTTCATATCAAATAAATTCAAGTTAAAGGTGAGAAATATTTTATCTCCACAATCTTTTTTTCCTACTACTCTGAAAAAACAATGATTTGAATTGAACAAAGATAGAAAAAATATATTCAAATTTTTCAGAGCTACTGTGGAGACTAGAAAATTGCTAATTTCGTGGGAGAAGGCAACTTTCATAGATATTTAAAATATATACATTTAGCACATGCAACAAAGGATTTTGTACAAATTTAGTGTCAATTACAGCATAAGTCAAAACTGGCTGTGGTACACATTTCCTTTTACTTTGTACTTTAGTTGGGCATAAAGACAATATTGTTTTAGTGATAGTTATGCAGGTAATATATACAATGCCCATAGCATGGTGCTCAGTAAATGTGTTCCCACTCAATGAAACAATTTTTCCTTCAGCTTCAAAGTTTGTAATTCTAGCAGTCAATTACCTTTTTGTCATTCAATATAAAAGTATGGAGGTAACTTAAATATCTCAGAGAAAAGTGGCTAACATGAAAAACACTATTAGTAGTAGAAGTGATAGATTTAAGGTGAAGCTAATGAATTTTAAACTGCAGGGAAAAACACTAGAAGAAAATTGAATAATATGTTCATAGGAGTCATATGATTTTGTAAAATGTACATATAAGAATAATTTTGTATTCTTTTGCTTAAAATGTCTCCCCTCCCAAAATTCTATAAGCTTCAAGTGTCACAAAACCAAAATTTGCTTCTGGGTAAAATGTAGACAAAATCTTATGTTGAACCACTATTTTTTTTCTTTTCACAAGCAGTCATAGAGTCCTGGATTTCAAATAGGTTTAAAGAATCATTTATGTAAACTATACTTTATGACTGAATTGCTTTTAAATTGTCTCAATGAGTATATTCATACTGCTCTATAAAACTCTATAGGACAAAAATTGATAACATGGTTAAATAGTAAACAAAATCTTTATTATTTTTTCAAGGACTTGCTGGCTAGATAACCTGCCACTGCTTGTTCACTGAATCATATATAAAATTCTATGAAAAAATAATTCTACTCATTTCTGCCATCTTAGTAACCCAATCTTACAAATGCTGCACTTGTATTTTTATAAGCTAATGTTGAAAAATACCATTGGTTTTATTTGGTGGCAGCATAGCCTGCTTAGGTGATAAGAGTGCAATGTAGATATTAATAGCTTAAAACATGTTTATTACGTGAATACATTGTTATCATTTTATTGTTTTTACATAGCTAAAATATTAATGAATTAAGTATATTCATTCAGTGTATTCATTCATTAATGATTTATTGAATATGTACTTTGTTCACAACTTTACACCAGAATATATGGAAAAAACAAAATTATCAGCTTCTGAGTGGCCCACAGTTTAGTTGCAGAGATAAAGTATGATTGATTCTACAATGAAACATAATTATTTTCTATTTTCTCAAGAAGCAGCAGAAATAGAACATCCATGACGATAAGTTGTGTGCTAAATGTTCATAAAGCATTAAAACCTCAAACCTTATTCTAAGGCTCTTCTTTCCACTCTGTGGAAAATGTTTAAAACTGAAGACAATTAAAAACAGCTGAATGCCTTATTTTTTTTTTATTTCAGCATATTACAGGGGTACAAATGTTCAGGTTACATATATTGCCTTTTCCCCACCTGAGTCAGAGCTTCAAGACTGTCCATCCCCCAGATGGTGCGCACTGTACCCATTAGGTATTGGCCTAGGCAAAGAATTTATGAAGAAGACCCTAAAGGCAATCACAGCAACAACAAAAATAAGTAAATGGGACCTGATCAAATTAAGCTTCTGCACAACCAGGGAAACTATCAGGAGAGCAAACAGACAACCTACAGAATGGGAGAAAATATTCGCATGTCACACATCTGATAAAGGGCTGATGACTACAATCCATATAGAACTCAGGAAAATTAGCAAGAAAAAAATCAAACAACCCTATCAAAAAGTGGGCAAAAGACATGAACAGATGCCTTATTATTCTATTTTAATTTTGTTTCTCAGGAGAACTGAGGGTTTTGACTTAAAAGATTCTTTCCTTTCAGTGTTTTAGTAAGTATAAATGAATAGAAAGATTAGATTAGGGCATTTAGATCTAGGTCTGAAAGTTAAAAATAATACTGTTGACATTTACAAACAGTAGCTCAAATAAAGAAGACATTTATCTTTCTCAATTAGCCAGAAGTCCTAGAGATAGACAGGCCAGATCTGGTGCACCCGTTCAAGGATATCATCCTGCAACAAGCTTCCATCTTCCAAATGTTCATCCTCATGCTTATACCCTCATGGAAACAAGATGTGTATCTCAGCTCCAGCCTCATGAACCCATTCTAGTCTACAAGAAGAAAGGAAGGGCTACAGCCTTGTTATTGCAAGCCTTTGACTTTTTCTCTAGAGGGGTAAAAATGTGCTTACAAGTCAATGGCCAGAACTATTTTTACAAGTTACATCTGGCTGAAAAATGGCTAGGAAAAGTGTTCAACTTTTCACATTCTATAGTAAAAGAATGGGAGGCAGAGGGTTGTTTGGGTTGAGTGATAAATGAGCCAAATTAGGGTGTATTTCACAATGAATGTGCTCAAAGTAGATTGAAGAAGAATATGGCTCTCATTTTTTAAAAACACATTTATAAAGCTTTCCAACATATAATCTAAAATACTATTTTATAAAAAGGTATTTGTGCTGGCATATGCCACTTCTTACATACTTTTATTTTCTGAGCAACATTACTTTTTATTTTTTGTCTGATTTTTTCTCTTGCTCGTTTGCAGATGGAAATCACAAGTCATCATAGCTTTAAAGTAATGTGAGATATTTTGTTATAATTTTTTTTATAATTAGTTGATGTTTGTATGTGGTAGTTGCCAAAACAGATGTATAAAATGGTTTTGATATGGAGGAAACATCAGAAATGAATCAAAATTATTGAAAACCTTTAAATTGCACAAAATATATGTCAGACATTGTTCTATATACATACTTACATAAACACATTTAAACGTCTTAACAATTCTGTGAAGTGGCAACCTTTATTTTCCCCACTTTATAGGTTAGGAAAATAAGGCACAAAGTGGTTAAGTAAATTTTCCAAAACCACATAGTAATTGGTAGGCTTGGACTTAAACCAAGGAAGTCTGCTTCAGAATTAACACTCTTAGCCACTCTATGTGCCTACCTACCTATAAAATTAAATATAATATTTTTATAAAGCAAAATATTTTTGTTAGTGCCTTATTAATTGTTTTTACCTGAGAAGTATAAATAATACTGTTTTATTTAGATGTTGTCCTAATATATTTGGGCTGCTATAGGAAAATACCATATACTAGTAGATAAATTTCTGATAAACAGAAATTTATCTCATAGCTCTGGTGGCTGTAAAGTCCAAGATTAAGGCACCACAGATTTAGTGTCTAGTGATGGGCCTCCTCATATATTGCCATCTTCTCACTGTAACCTTGCATGGTTGAAGGGTTTACAAACTCCTTTGAGCCTCTTTTATAAAGGCATTAATCCCATTCAGGAGGACCCCACCCTCATAACCTTATCACCTGTTAAAGTCCCACCTCTTAAGACCATCACCTTAGGAATTAGGATTTCGACATAAGAATTTGAGGGAAACATAAACATTCAGAGCATAGCAGATGTATATCTTATTTATACAAGAAGAAATTCTTTGTAACATTTTGTATAAATGTCTGGAATTTAGGAAAGTGCTTTATTCAGATGGTCTTTTTAAATATTTACTGGCTACATATATATCTCATATTTATGATATTCAAAATTTATGAATAAATAAATGTTTTTGTCATTGGGGAACAAGAGTAAGCAAGTTGTATGTCTTGTTATTCTACTGCTAATCTCTTTGTGAAACTTTAATAAACTGCAGTGGAACCAATGTATGGTAAATTTAACACAGTGGAAGAGAATAAAACATCTGCCACAAAAATATCCATCACTAGTTCCATATTCTCAATGGCCTCTGCAAGCTGGTAATAAGGAGATATAAATGATTTGACTCTGCCAATTTCTGGTTGTGCAGCCAGTGTAAAATACAGGGATTATAAAATGTTCCTCTGTCATATATTTTGGCTGTGATTGGAGTATCTAGTGAAATATGGGATTTTATTCTTAGCACTTTAAGTTAATAACAATAACTGTAAAACTAATATTGTTCTTTCCAGTAATTGCCATCATCCATCATACTGCCGAGTAATGCAGGAACAAATATGTGCCACTTTGTTTCAGCGCAGGCTCCCGGGTAAAACTGCGGTGTTATTACTGAGTCTTTTCTACTTAAAACATTATTCAAAGAAATTATATAGTAATGAAATCATATATTTAAAGGGAAACACAAAACTAAAAGTGTAATAATGGTTTTATGTTTTACAGCAGTCTTGCCACCTACACCCTGACCTGGTATTCTGAGGGCATCAGATTGTTATAAATATAGTCAAACTCCTTGCAAAACAGTGGGCAATGATAAAGCATTGTCCAAATTTTGGATTTTTAACATATATAGTAATTTTCAAAATACAAATGCAGACTATGAAATAGACTGTTTTGCCTACCACTCTTGTTCCCAAAGCAAAGAAATTTTAAAAATCTTAATGAAATTATTTTATTTTATTAGAGTCTAAATCTATTTTACTACTATATCATTTCACTACTTTTTAAAAAATGGCCAGGTAAAATTATGAGTAAAAATGAAAACTGAATAAACAAAAATATGCTTCCTTTTCTCGGATTAATATTTTATATTTATCCTGAATTTTGAAGTGGAATTTTTTTTCCTCCAAGTGTTGTTTCTTTTTCACTACAGCACCACATTAGTAACAGGTGAGTTACATTAATGTGCACTTTAAACATAGATCACCAGTCATATCATATGCCAACTCCAATAATCGTTTGAAGTTTTCAAAATGTCTTGGATGTTAAGTCTCATTTCACAATAACTTAAAGGTGAAAGGGCAGGTTACTATGGGAAAGCTATTAAATTTTGTCAGCAAATACCACGTGAGTAAGTTTAAACACAGAGAAAATTCATATAAGGAGTGGAAATAATGAAACTCATGGTCAATGAATTTGCATCAAGAAAATAGCTGAACAAAGGATCAGAGAGTGTGAAGAGCTCAAAGATTCTTTTTCTCAATGTCTCTGTCTCTGCTTCCTAGTGCATCTGCTTTCCGTATTTTTTCAAAGTGGTCTGTGCCTTTCAGTTCCAAATGGTGGAAAATAGCCTCTGGTAGTGCTCAGCTGCATAGTTCCTCCTGAAAAAGAGCCAAGCCAAATCTAAATTCCTAGGGAAAAAACTGGTAGGTCCAGATTGGAATGTGGTTCTACCTCTGGAAAGATGAATATTACCCAGATTAATTATAATGAATGCTCTGGTCTGTGTCTCTAAGACCCCTCCTCTGAACTAAAACACTCAGTTGCTCTCTGTCACTGCAACTTAGGCTTTGTGGATTTAGAACCTATGGATCCCAGAAGCAAAGTGCCCCATTAAACTGCAAGCTGTATCTGCCATGCAGTCACTTTGTGCTCCCTATATCAAGAGACCAACAGGCAAGAAAATGAGTCACCATCTGGCAGGAGCAATCAAGATGGGGCTGTTGTTACATAATGTGAGCCAGAAAAAAATTGCATCTGGCACTCAAGTAATCACTGGAACATATCTGGGTACTTTCTTGAACAATTTTGGAAACAAATGCAGCAACCACAACAAGAGAAGGCCACAATGACCAGAGGTCCAGATGTTACAGGGATGAGCATCTTTGTCATCCACCAAGTAAGCCACCTAAACCAGCAGAGGTGATAATTAAGGGTAAGGAGAATAAACCTGGATTGTAGAGAATCAAAATGATGAGGCTCAATGGCACTGAGACCAGCTGTGGCAGTGGGAGCTGTAGTTTTTTCCCATTAGCTTTCCCCTTGTGAAAGGTTGCACAGGAAAAGGTTGCAGCAAAAATCCTAGAGGAGCTGTTTTCATGTGGGATAAAACGATGTCCGAAAACAAACGGTGCAAGGGATGAAATGTAGTGGAAGTTCTGGGTATACCATCTAGATCCTCATCTTTTAAGAACAAAACACTAATTCCCCCACTGCCAGGAACATGACTTGCTCATGGATCATAGCTGAATTCGTCCCAGGAGCTGTTCTTAGCCTAAGAAGCCTTGGTCAAGATCATGGGCCCTTTGGTGGGCAGCTTCCCACCAATGGTTAGTTCATATAGAGAAGTACAAAAAGCATCCCTCTTGCCTTCATCCCTATCTGAAGAGCTTCCTGGGAAATCAACTGATGCCAACTGAGAATGACTGTTTGAAAAAGCTTTGCAGCTCAACTTCTCTCTCTGTCCTAGCCTGCTTTTTTCACTGCCTCACAAAGGGTTGTTTCTGAGAACACTTTCTATTAAACTTTTGCACACAAATCTTCATTTCAGGGTCTGTTTCCAGAATTCCTGTTCCATTGTAATAATGTTGTAAAAATGAAGCAGTAAAGCATAAAATCTAAATTCTTTAAAGTCAAACTACATATGATCAAACCTTGTTCCTTTTACATGTTACATGTGTGTAATTGGTCAAGTTATTCAATCTTTCTTTTCACATTTTTCTCTAGCATAAAATGAAGATAAAAATAAGGTCTTGTTAAACAAAATAGATAATCATAAAAAGCACATGCAGTAACTGCAAAAAGAAAGAAATAAAAAAAGGTAAAGTTTTTGTTATTATTGTAACTAAGAATATTGCTTCAAGGAACTCACATCAAAATCCATATTGTATGGGAAAAAGAGCAGTTTTCAAAAAAGAATGAAAAAATTCAATGATGGCTGCAGTAATCATGTCAATGTTTTTCTATATTATATACATGTATTTATGGAAGATTCATATTGTATAAATATTGTATGAATATATATACTTATCAAATTATAATTTTTTCTTGTGGTAGCTTAATCACATTTCTAATATGTGAAACTAAAGTGAATAATACAGTGAGAAATATATAATACATATCATAATATGTACATGCATTGAAAGATGTGTGTATATATTACATTGTGTGATGATATGTCTACTCCTTCCTCTCCTTACGAGATTATCTATCTCTAAGAAAGAAGAATAACATGAGAAGTAAATTTACTAAAGATATGTGCGTCTAAAATTCAACAGGAACCATCTTAACTTTAAATAAGCTTTAAAAGGAAATGAAGCAAGGGAGCTTTTCCAAATTGAGGTATAGAGCATCAAATTATTTGCTAAATAAATAATAAGGGAGGTACAAGATCCTAAAACTAAATAGAATTAATCAACCTATGTATTTGCTAACTTGATATGTATGAACATATATTTGGGAGGCATTACAAAAAGTAGTATGCTCTAGCAAACTTTGCCCTGCTCATGAGAATGGATTGTGTGCATCTCTTTCCAACTCTGCATTTAGTGACTTCATGTAGATAGCCTGAAATCAGCCACCACAATGTCAATATCACAGACATTAGCAAAAGCTACAAATCAGAGCTCCTCCAGCCCACCACTGATTGGATAGTATGGAGTTGAAGAATTTAGGAATAGGCATTTATAAAGACAAAATAACCAAAAAAGGTAAACAGTGTTTATTTCATAAGAATAGAATGACACACCAACAATTGACCTAATAGGAATAGCTGGAGGTTTATATGATTTATTTTTTTATCCTTAGGGAGTTCTCACTTTATGTTAGAGCAAACTTTACAAAATAGCAAAATTCTTAAGACATCAGGACTGCCCCAAATTGCACCTTATCAATAAAATTTCTCAATGCCAAGTATATCACAGACAGACTCAGCATGTCAAACTGCCCTAACAGAAAATATCTTAAGACAATACTTTCATTTACTCATCAAATATTGAATCCAGTATAGTCATATGCTTTGCTATGCACTAGATTTATAAACCTGGAGCTTATAACTTAGTAGTAAAATAGATATTAAATATAAACAAGTCAATATGAAACTAGAAATGTAGAAAAGTGTCACTGAGACCATAATAATGTGCCATGGTAGCAAATGACAACGGTAGATCTAATAAGAAAAAATGCTTGGAGAAGACATCTCTGACATGATATTTAAACTGAGATTTGGAGGATAAAAATAAGCAGGCCTGATGAATATCTATAGAAAATGCACTCCTGGCAGATGGAACAACAAGAAAGGGTACTAAGTAGGACTGTCTGTAGCTTGGTTTAGGTACTGAAAGCAGGGTATTTTGGCTGAAGCAGAGATTGTGATTCAAATGCCTGTTGGGACCAGTAAGGTTAGGTAAATGAGTTAAGTAGAACGGTGGTGTCTTCAGTTGTATTTTTTTTCAACCAGATACACTTCCCATATTAATGGAATCTTAATTGTATCTTTCCCGCAGGGACACTCTGTGATTACATATTAAACACATAGGAATATTTTTCACTAACAGAAAGAAATATGCTCTGTCCTAATTTTTGTGATACACACTGGTCCTTTGGGTCTATCTTTTGTTTTCTCCCTCAACTTGCAATACTGAAAACAGCAGGGCAAGCTCAATGATAAATGACAAATGACAGTGGATCTCAGTCTGAAAGTAACACGGTGGTGAGAGGTCTCTGGCAAATTGAGAGCACACATCTCACATAAAGATCAGTCTCTACCCGACTCAAGTGACTGTACCATGAATGAAGAAGGACCCAGATTAGGTAGAAGTTATGGTTTTTAAAGACGAGTTTAGAGCTAGATATTTACATGTAATATCCACATTTTTCCAATATTGGCAAATAGTTCAGATAAGTGAAAGACAAACACCACAGTGGTTACTACCAAGACTTAACAATATTCCTTTTCATTATCTTGAAGTGTGGAGAGCCTAAGATTTTACTCTATTTGTAATCTAAAAAGTTATTCTCCACAATTTTGTCCATGCTAAAAAAATATGTGAGACTCCTCTGTCAGAAACAAAAGGGCAGTTTATTACTTACATAATAGCAGTACACGGGATTATCAGTGTCTGTGTTTGTTCTCCCAGCCTCATTCCCCACTGATCAAAGCAAAGAGGACCAGCTGATACCTGTATATAGAGTGGATTATGTTACAGGAAAGGAACCTTCAGTTTAGGAAACATAAATTTGTATAATGGAAAGAAACCAAGTCTGCCATTTTGATCTGAGTATAGATGTCATCTTTACTTTCCAAGGCTTCATGCAAACCCTTTGCTTTGGTGGGACACTAACTCTATTAACCAAAGTTTTCCACCATAAGAAGCATACTTGACAACAACAACTACAACAATGGACCATTGATGCCTCTGCTTGCAAGAGATGTGAAAACACAAGAGACCCATTGAGAATTGTCTCTCAAAATCCATAGGTCTCAAATTTTCCACTTCTGGACTAAAGCATAATGAGTGAGGGGGAGACTCAATTAAAATGATGTTTCTAGAGGTAGGCAAGAGCCAGATTGTAAAGGGGCTTATAAGCCACCAAAAAGAGAATCCCCTTTAAGTTTAATGGAAATCCTTTGATGAATATTGAGAAGAAGAATGGCACAAGCCCTTTTACATTTTCAAAGGATCATTAAGGTACTTAGGCAGAGAATGGACTTGACTGAACCAGACCGACAGAGGTGAACTATTTAGGAAGGACAGCTAAAGATGTCTAGACATGATGTGGTGACCTGGCTAGAGTGGTATCAGTACAGACAGAGGAAACCAGATTGATTTATGATAACATCTTACAATATCATCTAGAGGCTGGATCTGTAGACTTGATTGACAAATAGGGAGAGTAAGGAAAAGAAATCAATTAAAGGAGTCTCACAGTTTTGGGCTTGAAATGCTAGGAAGATATTTGGGCTTGCTTACTTATATTTAAGAGAAAAAACTAGTGATAGAATATGGGAAAAACCAAGAGTTAAATTTTTGTGATATTTCAGATATTTACCAAACATTTATGGACAGAATCAAATTAGGCAGTTAAATATATAATTTGGAGACTCAGAGAATTTTTTTTTAAATCACACATACTATTTTGGGAGCAGTTGGCATATAGATGGCATTTAAATGTTGAGTATGAATGAAATCACATAAGGATAAAATAGTGAAAAAAACAACATAAGGATGAATTTTTGAAGAATCCTCAATTTTTAGAAACTTGTTGGAGATTTTAGAAGCAAAAGATATGGATAATTTTTCAGAATCATAAGGAAAACCTGGACATAGGCAGAGTGCAATAGAGACTAATGGAGGAGATTGTTTCTAGGAGGAAGAGGTCAACCTCTAGCAAGATGAGGACAGAGATGTGTCCATTGAATAAGCATGGAGGTCAGTGAGGTAGAGGAAAAGAATCCAGACTAGTATGGTTTGAAAAGGAAATAGATGGTGCAAAAATAGAAACAAAAAAAATCAGGTAATGTTTTTATTTTTTATTTCAGCATATTACAGGGGTACAAATGTTTAGGTCACATATGTTGCCTTTGCCCCACCCGAGTCAGAGTTTAGGTGTGAACATACCCATCCCCTTCTCCCCCCTCCCACCTGCCTAATACCTGATGAGTGTTACTACTATATGTGCACATAAGTGTTGATCAGTTAATACCAATTTGATGGTGAGTACATGTGGTGCTTGCCATTACTGGGAATCTACCCAAGGGAAAAAAAGACATTTTATAAAAAAGACATCTGCATTAGAATGTGTATAGCAGCACAATTCACAACTGCAAAGATGTGGAAACAATCCAAGTGCCCATCAATACATGAATGAATTAATCAAATGTGGTATAGGTATCCCACGGAGTGCTACTCAGCCATAGAAAACAATGGTGATCTAGCACCTCTGGTATTATCCTGTATAGAGCTGGAGCCCATTCTACTAAGGGAAGTATCACAAGAATGGAAAACAGGTAATATTAAAAAAAAAATTTCTATGAAGAGAAGAGAAAAAAATACAACAGAACTTAAGTGAGATGAAAAATCAAGGAAAAGTTTTCATTTAAAATTGTTCATATTTTATAGGGTCATTAATTCCTAATGGAAATGGTTCTTCTGAAAAGGAGATGTAAATAATGTAGGAGAAATAAGTAGAATCTAAGTAATTTAAATGTGATCCATAGCGTATGTGGAGGGATTGTCCTTTGACTAAGGGTGGAACTTTTCTTCCACTCTCACAGGAGAAAAGAAAAAGTCAGAGACAAATACATTAAACATTTCAGTTAAAGGAAGGTGAAAGGATTTTTGTCTCAGGGCTTTTACTTTCTCAATGATATAAAAGTTAAAGTCATCAGCAGGGAACAAAGGCAGGCAGGTTTGGATAAAGAGGAAAATGCGGAATATGCTATGGATAGGGAGTGAGCATGTGATCTTTGTTAAGGGCTCACATGAGGTGAGTACTCATGAATTTATATTAACACTGTCATTCTATAATGTGAGATTTTTCCAGAAATAATCAATTGCATTAGTAAAACATATATAGAAAATAATGTTTGGATTTATCCATGGTTAGAATGCCAGACAAATATATCTGAAAGACAAATGGACAAAGGCATTAAGGACATTTTAAAGAGAGTGATTGTAATAATGAACTACAGGATCTAAACTGGATAAAGAAGAAAGCAAACCCGGGACTTTCCAAATAAATAAAAAATGTAAAGTTGGGGTCAATATGTTGTATTTTTCCATGAAAACAAGAAGTTATTTCTATGAGGCCACTTTAAAAAGGTAAATGAATTCATGGATAATAATAGTTTGGCTAGGGTACATAAATGTTTTATTTTAGAGGTTCCATTGTTTCTGGTTAATTTCTTAAAGTAAATTAAAATGGAATCAAGCCTAAAGAATCCCCGAGCAGAAAAATCCAGCTAGACCTCATAAGTGAGCATAACCTTGCATGATTTGCAAACATAAATGAAACTGGAGATATTTCTTCTAAATGCCTATATTTTAAAAAATGAAACATAAGGCTAACCAATCAAAATCTGCCAACTAACTTAAAGTTATATAACTAGGGACTTTGCAGCCAGACAGACCAAATAAGGCAACTGCATAACTATAACTAATCAAATATTGTCTTTGCTTTACTTCCATGTTCAGTCTATAAAAGCATTCCTCTTATGTTCCCTTGGTGGAGCCTCCCAAACCACTTCCATTTTGGAGTTGCCTGACAGATGAATCACTATTTGCTCAAATAAACTCTTTAAAAATCTCACCTGAGTTAGTCGACCTTTTAATAATGGTGCTAGCAGTTTCCAAGGAGTGTATGGCATAAGCAGAGGGAAGGAAAAGTTACTGGTGATCACAGAACAGAAAATCTCAGGATTATCCACATGTGTATGGTGTTTACCAAGATCAATCAGAAGTGTTGAATGAAGAGGAGTATCGTGAAACAGATACTAGAACTGCAGTGAATAAGGAAAATAACTGTTATTTCAGTATATAATAAACATAATCAGCAGGGGTTGATAATTATTATTTTACAGTTTCTGGACATTATTCCTGAATCTGTAGGCTGAAGTAGGGCTTCAAATCCTGTGTTTTTGTCAGTTATCATCAGATAGTTTGGAAAACATTGCCTTAACGCAAATGAATTACAGGGAAATGATTTGAGACAAATGTCAGACTATTAGAAGTTTCCTGACATCAGAACAGGAGATGCAGACTTTTTGGTGGAAGGATTGGGGGCAGGAATGGGAGTGGAATATGAGGCATGCATTAGCAATGTTGAAAACTTCAGTCGCACAGTCAGCGAATTGATGTTGGGGATTTACGAATTTGGCCGATTGCGGAAATGATTCTCCAGTGTCCTTTAGCTTATCCTCCCCCTCCTCCTCAAAAAGAATGACTGAATACCACATTATAAAGGATACTGCATTGGGGCTGAACTGATTAATGAGATTTCTAAACTCCAAGTGTATTTAGAAATATAATTCCATTTTATAGTGGTTTTCAAGGCTAAATTAAATACATAAATAGGAATGTTTTTAGGCCTTGCAAGAGCATGATGTAAAGGTTGATATCACACCAGTTGGTAAACCTAGAAATTATTTCTAAAAGGCAAAATGGTGGGCCAACTGAATTGCTAGATAGGAAACACTAAGGACATGCCAAATGTACTATGTAAAAAACATTATTTGATTTCACTGATCAACACCTAAGTGGACATATAAGAATAACATTTATCAGGTGTCGGGCAGATGGGAGGGGGGAGGAGGGGATGGGTATATACATACATAATGAGTGTGATGGAGACACTTGAAACTCTGACTCTGGGGGGAAGGAGGGGAAGGCAACACATGTAACCTAAACATTTGTACCCCCATAATATGGTGAAATAAAAAAAAAAACCCAGCAAAACATTATTAACATGGATTTTCACAAAAATAAGAAGGGAAAAATGGCTATCACTAATGTATTCAGTGCTCAGACAAAAAATAAATAAAAATAAAGTAAAAATAAATTGTATGACTACTTAGTAAGAGACAATATAATTGCAGGTCCCCAGAAACTACCTTGATTTTGTATTTGATACTTGATTGTGTACTTTCTTCTACACTTTTCCATTGTTTCTCACTGTTGGCTGAGATCTGTCCAAACTCTGACACTAAGTGTGATCCCAGGAATTAAATAGTGCACAGAGACCTATCTCACAAATTATTAGGATCCATTTTTTCTTCTCATACCTTACAATATTGGCATAGATCCATTTGCATCACTCTAATTTCTTTATTATTATTATATTCAATTTATTGAGTGCCCTTGAATAAGTACCTAACTCCAGAGTGGTTTCTCATTTAGTCTTAATCACAGGTGTCTGATACAAGATTTCCTCATATTTTACACTATTGCATAAATAATTTCTGTTCTCTACTTAACAATTTATAAATATCTTTTTAAGGACTTATAGAGGGCTAGACATTGTGCTAAGAAGTAACAACTGTTATATTTTGTTACTGCAGCAAAGCTTAAAATGTCTTATTCTCCAATTGCAATCAAGACTCAGATTCAGAAAGATTTAGTTACTTGTCTTGGGTCACACTGCTAGTAAGTGACAATGCTAGTAAGTGAAAAGGGATTTAAGTTCACGTGTTTTTTTTTTTTTTTCCTATTTACTACAGCATCCTTTACAACTATTTACAAAGTAGTATAGCCATTTCCTGTTAAAAAAAAAAAATACATGGTACCTCTAGTAGACACAGGACATGTGTAAATGGGAAAGGGGAGGGGGAAGGGGAAACTAGACCTGTCACATGGAGAAAGAGCCAAAAGAGAGAGCAGGTGGTGCCAAGCAGATGGGCATATACACACCCAGTGGGTGCAGTGTGCACCGTCTGGGGATGGACACACTTGAAGCTCTGACTCAGGCGGGACAAAGGCAACATATGTAACCTAAACATTTGTACCCCCTTAATATGCTGAAATAAAAAAAAAATTTTAAATTATGGAAAACAACTAAAGTGTAGGAGAAAGAGAAAAAGGAAAAATTTCTGAAATATTTTATGAAAATGAAATGGTTGTAGAAAAATACAAAATGTAATTGTCTACTCATGGATCAGTGGAAAGAAATAGATTATTTTTAAGGAATGCTAAGGAGTACTTTAATTACAATTATGTCTTGTGCTCAGTATGCAGGTTTAAGCCACAGAGCACTTATTAGAAGTGTTGAGGCCTGGTCTTTTAAAGCATTCAACATGAGAGTGAGAACTTTGCTGTTAGATTTCTAAAAGAGGATGAAATTGTAGAATTAAATTGATGAAAGTACATTTCTCCTTAAATGATATAAAACAGAACATTTACTCAAAATGCATATAAAACAACTACCTAGACTGTCTACATACATTTTAATGTCTGTTGATTACTATTTTTGCCTCTTGTATTTTTAACTTTTGTTTTTGTACTTTTAAATAAGGTAATTTATCTGCTTAATTCTTGACAGTACTTGAATTGACAAGATGTCCAATGTCTGAAAAAAAGAGATTTCCGTATTTGTGTTATTGCTTTTTTCTAGTTAAGTATAAAGGACAATGTAGAATCCTTCAGCTCTAGTGACTGACAGATTTGTTAAGGTGTGGGTTTCAGTGTGTGCAAGAGGGATTATCATTTGTTTCTACAAAGGTAACCATGTCATTTAACTAGGTCAGTAAACAGGCATCTTTTATGTGAGTTACTAGAATCATTGAACTTTAGTTAAGTAAAAAATTTTCTGCTTGGAAACAACAGAGCTTATGGATCCATCATGAAGACAGCTGAAAAGAATGAATTGGCCATGCCATAGTTCACTTTGGCATCTGCATGGAGAAGTACACGAAGTTATATTTATTTCAGTGAGAAAAATGTTCCTTTAATTCTTGCAGATGACATTTTGTTGTATTTTTTCACTTTTCAACTTTCACTTAGAATTCTAAGTCCTTCACATACAAAAATGAAAGGACGCTGAATTAAAGAAAATTAATGAGCATGAACAATTTAATCTATCAGTGAGATGTTATGAACTGCTTTATATGGGAATAAAGGGAGTCATGTGCTTTCAAAGTCCTTCATAGTCAAAAACTGCTATGCAGGTCTCAATTCTGAGCTATTGGGGCAATAACACGTATCTTTTTTACTTAATGAATGTAGGGCTGAATATTAGATAAAACCAATTATATACTGAGAGAATTATACAGAGGAAACAGAAATACTTTCTTTTTTTAAGCTGGAAACAGACTAAAGATTTCTTTTTATTTTTATCTTATGCAAATATTTGTGAAGGTCAAATTATCAAAAAGTGTGATATTCATTTTAAATCCTGTTATAAAATAATTGCTTTTATATGAGATGTGTAATTAGCCAGGAACACTGTTAAACAGCACTATTTGCTCTTAACATTTTAGATAAATATAATGTAATGAAAACTTAAACGTGTTTCATGAGGAAATTGTCTGCCTTTCATATATATAAATTCATGAGGAGAATAAAATAGAGGAAAATAAAGTTTCTTTTGTATTGATGTCCTTTACTCTTCTTTTTGACACCATTATATTCTGGTCAGCTCTAAGTACATTATATTCTGTGGAAAGATTAATTTCATATCTCTGGGTCAATAGAAAGCTTTCTGGTTCAAATGTTTGTTTCACAGTTACTTTATTCAAGACAGGGAATGCATTCGGTTATGCTCATAGCAGTGGAAATTAGAGATTGCATTTGAGAAAAAGCATTGTAAAGGTGAGAGTGGCCTATCTCTAAACCAATAATTACATAATTAATCATATTAAGGCATTGTCACTATTCTAGGGATTAATAGCACTGTGTTAACTTAGAAGAAAGTTTCATGTCAGTATAATTCTTTATAGTCCTTGACATTAAAATCAGTGATGACTAGTGAGAAGCAGTAATTTATACTTAAAAAAATTCTTTGAGTTCCTTGTGTGTATTAAGAACCAAAGTACCGGACTTGTGAGTCTCTGAGAGTTATCTTATTCACCAGTTCCCTCATTATCTATCACAGTATACAGCACACAACATGTGCTTAATACCTATTTGTTTAATTAATTGTTTAATTCAGATATTAGACAATAGAATGTCAAACTCACAAATTTCACAGGTATGCTATTTTTTAAATGATCATATACTGTACAATATCAGTGTCTGATAGGAAGGCAATACATAATGAAAGACGAAAGAAAATTGGATTTATAATGGTTCCTTTAAAAATAGTTATTAAAGGCCAACATGGGAACATTAAAATAAATAAAATATTAAAAACACTTAATTACTGATTGCACTTGGGATCATCTATCACTTGGATAAGATTTCTTCTCATCATTTATAACTGTGTTCAATTCCAAACTGAGAGTAACATAAAAATATGTGCATTTGGCAAAAAAAAAATCATTAACAAATCTTCTAATTATTATCCCAAGAATGCTTCATTTATTATAAAAAAGAGAAACAGTACATCACCCCTAGCATTTTGCTTGACAGGTAATCACATTAACCCATGATTTTTTATACTTCACCCACTTATTGGTTTAATTGTGTGTAAATGAAACTCATATGCACTGTAAACTTTTAGATACATGAATGTGGCAGGATTTTCCATGATTGGTTTTGATTCTTGATTTTTGTGTTATATATCTAACTCAATTATGAATGTCATATCTTTCTAAGTTAAACATAGTAATATCCTTTCGCACAAATACAAACCCATTTGCTGCTTCTTTATTCTTCCAAAATTTTGTAAGTATAGTGCTAGGTTGTCTTTCCCATCAGGCTAATTCATGAGTTTTCCTTTAGTTATCTCTAAGATTTACTCAGGGAAACTGTGATAGATATTGCATTAGATAGTATGCCAAATCTCATTAAAGATAGCAGATTGAATTGATTGTATGCAATCAATGTTAAAGTCTAGACAGATTTTATATAGTTTAAGTACAGTAAATAACACTGGACACTTTTTACATAAGAAAAAATTGTTTTTCTTACATGTAAAATGAGAAGTTGAAACTTCAGTGGTTTTGACACTGAGGAAAGCTTATCAGAGTAATTTGGAAACATTTTAAAAATATAGTTCCTGGATTGCACATCTGATTTAGTGTACTAAAGTGAATCCCATATCCTACAAGTTTAAATGATCTAATTTCCAACCAGCTTTACTAATCACTGTAGTATTTATTCTCATAATTTCCTTCAAATTAAAATGCTACATGAGTTTGAAATATCATATTGTTAAATTTCTGCAAATTTGTTTTTGTGTGCATTTTGTTTTGTTGCTGTGGTTAGTCTTAAATTGACCAAAGAGAAGCATGTGAATATAATAGATTTTATTAAAAATTAACATTAATACAATCAAATATTCTTCCAAAGTGTTAAGTGTGTGCTCATATGTAAGTGGGGATAATGATACCTCTGACTTGAAACAGTATAAACTGAATGACTCATGTGGAATTCTACTCAACACCTCTCAAGAGAAGTGTAGGTATAGGAACTGGAGGGAAATCAGAGTCACTGTTACAGTTATTTTGGCTGCAGAGTTTAATTGGGAAAACTGCTCTTAAAGTCAATGGTATGGTTTAACATGAACAATCTGCATTTGTGAATTTAGGAAAGCAATTTAATCTTTTGTAGCCTAGTTTTCTCCAACTGCATAATGTGGACATTAATAATTTTATTAAGGAAAGTTATGTATGGCTTGCATGAGAAAACACAACAATTATCCAGAATGGGACTGGACATATCACTGTCACGGCCACTGCCACCATCATCATCATCACATTATATAGGCAAGCGTCTTTGTAATCTCTAAGACAAAACCTGCAAACCTAACCTAAGTTACATTTTATAGCTCAATATGTGTATTATGTGTTTGTCTACTGCACATCAACAATGTCAGTCTTTTGGTTAGAGTATGCTTTAATATTTTGTGAGTGTTGTTAGATAATCAATAAGAAGTGTTTAAAATTATATCTCTGTATCTTTATCAAATATTGCCAGGCATTAATATTTGCTCAATGAAAATTTCAATCACCCACTACTGGTGGAAACAATGTGCCACCTCACTTCTCATCATGTACAAACATGACTTTAATTAACAATATCTTGATTATAATGTATTCAAAAATGTGTATTTGAGGTTTATGATTTTTTGTTAAAAAGCCATTTTTGTTGTATATTTTGACATTTTTGACTGCTACCTATTTATGTTAGATTATAACTTAATGTGATTCAAGTATTAGTTAAGGTAATCTAGTTGAATTAAAATGTTTCATGTTATTTCCAGTAAATAATAGGCATTTTTTAAAACTCATAGTTAATGTTAAAATGGATTTGACCATAATATTCCTATATTAGAAATAGATTATTTTATATTGATTTATACTTCAGCTTTGAATCATATATGAGATTTGACTCACTCTCTATCCTAACAATAATTATTTCCCCTTCTATGTATCTGAATGAGTAAAAGTGAGGTATTCAACATTACATATTATCAGAGAAACTCTAACTAAATCAATTCTTTAGTCCATTGCCATTGAGAAAATATTAAAATGTGAAATAAAGGTTATTACTGTGACAAAGAGGAGCACTGAACATTGATGGCCATTTGGGTTTAATATTGTTAAATGAGGCCACATTACTGCTCTAACAGTTGGCTGTCTAATAAGCTGGAATATTTCATCAGGAATATTATAACAAGATGTGCTTTGAAGAGTCTGTTGGAAAACAACAGCTTGATATAGCTCATTTAAGGTTCAGTATGATCACTCTCATTTGCCTCTTCTGTATTGTCTATTACCCCAAGGGTAGCAATGAATACTAAGCATCATGCCCTTATCAGTCTCTGGCACCCTGACTTGGGGAGGGTTTGGATTAGTCCCCAAAGAAAGTATGTTTTACTGACAGATATCATGATTATCATCAAAAGGAAGCAGGATGGCAAGTGAAATTGGGAGAAATTGCTCAAATACAGAATGGAAATATAAAACCTATTAATTCAGTGACATTTCTGAGTCTGTTAAGCATTTGCCATCAAAGTACTGGGTACCTTGTATTTATTGTTTTAGTGTCCGTTCTCAAGGTTTATGTTAATCTAAGCTCTATCATTTGGACATATAATTATTTTTTAAATTACAGAGAGTCTTTTAACATCAAAATATATCATGTGGCTTCATAAATATGATTATATTTTATTTTTCATTTTCAATTACAATAATAGTAAATCATTTTTATATTTTTTATTTAAATTCTGTACCAGAGTTTGCATAAAAAATATATTGTTTACAAAATACAATTTTTTACATAAAATTCGGTATGTATGAGTACAACTCCCAGACTCATTTTTAGAATGTGGTAGATTATTACAGAATTTTGTGCAATATTAATTAGAAAAAATATATAAAAATATCAATAGCGATTATGAGAGTGCCATATATTACATAAAATAATCTTTTTAATGAAAAGTTATACATAATTTCAGTGATTCTTAGTACACCTATTTAAGATTTATATTCCATTAGCTCTTGCAAGGTTATTTTACATAAAATCCTGCACATTATAGTAGTATGCAAATTAAAGTTTCTAGAAATCTAATACATAGTGTATTTCTACTTTCAAGGATGAACAAAACCTATGCATTAAAAATTCATGCTATTCCACTGAAATTTTAAGAGGTTTTTCTTTTTTGGTGTGTTTCATCATTCCCCAAAGTGCAGTGAAGATGTTGGGTTTGAGATTAATAATAATATCCCTTGCATTTTCAAGACAGCTTTAAAAATTACAATTGTGAAATCTTCATGTAAGAAGAATAGCAGATCCACATAAATGAACCAAATTAATCATTTTCCACTCATTGAATCTGACATGAGGCATTTATTCAGTAATATTTCTTGAGTGCCTACTATATGCCCATGGTGCCTAACACTGGAGATTCTAGATGAATTGACAACAGATGCATTCCCTTATTCTTATGGATCTTACTGCTATTAGTTAAGAAGACAATAGTCAAAGTAGTGATCACTGAGAAAAATGATTTAGGAAAAACAGTACAATGTGATAAAATACTATTATAAAATTAAAAATAAAATGTTTTTGAGGAAGTGATGCTTGAGCTGATATCTAGAGAATGAACAAGCCAGATACTGTGGCACACCCCTGTAGTCCTAGCTACCTGGGAGGCTGAGGCAGGAGGATTGCTTGAACCCAGGAGGTTGAGTCCAGCCTGAGTAACATATCCTCTAAGAAAAAAGTCAAAATAAAGGAAGAAGAGCATTTAACTGCGTTGAACTAGGTAAAGTGTCAATGGTAAATGTGCAGTGGTAAGTTTTACAGAGGAAAGAATTAGAACAATAAATCCTGTGGTGTGAGGAAGCATGGTGCACTTGAGCTACTGAAGGAAAGCCCGTATGTCCTGAGAGAACAGGAGATGGAGGGAGAGATTTTAGACGATTCCCAAAAAGTGTGGTAATGAAGACGAAATGAGAAATGGGATGATTCAGAAGCAGAACTTGTAATCTCATGTTTGAAGATGTGGTTTTACTTTTATTTTTCTCATAAAACTGAAGAGACATGACCATATTTGGAAGTTTACATGACAGATGCTGTTTAGAGAGACTGATGGAATGCATTGGAAAGACAAGTATGATTGGTAAGTTCTCTAGGTAGCAGGAAAAGAGTAGAATACAAAGAGCAGGTGGAGGGCATGACTTTAGATAGAGAAAGAGTCAGTTCCTCTTTTGTTACAGAGAAGGTAAAGGAGTGGATACATTTCTTCAGTTCTTTCATGACAGTTAACACCAAGCTTGATGGCTTGAGGACCTGGCTCACTCATCCTGGGGTGACATCCGTCTAGCCTATGAAATCGCTGCTCACCTGTACTCAGGGTTGGTAAACAAGGAGATTGCTGGTTTATTTCTTATTTGCATATTTTCTATATAAATGTTTTCATTTTCATGAGTAATACCTTTGTCCTTTAATTCCTAATTATGTCTAGCTGTTCATGGAAGGAAATTTCCCAGTAATTAAGAGTTAACAAAACAATGCAATAAGATATTCAGTATTTCAAAAAGAGAGTATCATCTATTTGTGGAAATAAAAAAAAAGCCTTTTTTCTCTTGAACTAAAAATTGTAGTCACATCTCCCCTTTCTTCCTGGAGTTATTAAATATATGAGGTAATGACCACTGGTGCTTCTTTAGTGGCAGTGTTGATTTATGCTAAGATACTAGGAATTACATTCCTTCAGGGAATGTCACTGAAATTTAGTGCTGCTTGAAATGTATACATAAAAATAGATTTAATTATATATACTTTGGTTAAAAGTTCAAGGTGTAATTGGAGATTAGAATTAATAATGACACAAACATTATTAGGAACTAGTTAAATTATAGGACAGCAATTGTTTTAAAAGTTAAAGTTTTTAGTAATTATAGATAATTATGATAGTGATCATTTTAAAACTATATTTTAATAATAGTGATATAAAATTTATAATATAATTCAAAATATATTTGTTTCTCAGTGTAGGAAGATGTCTTTAGTTCTAAACTAATGTTATGTAAGAAAATGTTAGTTTCCTTTTTCCTTTTAAACTTTCTCGGTATAGCATAAGATTTATTTCATTTCTCTATTATACAAGCTTCCCACTTTCACAGGAGCCAGCAATGCAATTTTTATGCATTTTTGCAAAACATTTTTAAATCTTTGTCAGAGAATATGAATTTTTGAGCAACTCCAACAAAAAAAAAACTTTTATTCTTACCAAGATCCACGATTGGAATACATAATTAAACCCATTTAAATTATTGTTTTTTTAAAAAAACTGACATTTTAAAATATTTCATTTAAATTGTTTTATTATTTCCTTCCAGATTAACTTATTCTCTTCAGCATTGGCCTTCTGTAACACTCTAATGAAACAAGTTCTTGGCCAGCACTTTAGACAATCAATCCTGGTCAACTGTAAGATTTGGATCCCAGGTTCTTCATATATCGTGGAGGGGTTGTTGCTTTCCCAGCAATGACTATTGATGTCGCGAATGTTCCACTGACTTACTATTAATATATCCTATGTCTGCATCAGCGTACTGATATTTCAGCCCCTCATCTTGCTGAAGGAAGGCTAGATGCTACCCTCAACCACACAGACTGAGCTGGCAGTGAGTTATGGTGTGGCATAACAGTTCATGATCTTACCAAGGTAGGGACAAGGGCTTCCCTCATTACACAGCTTTAAAGTTCCCCAGCTACTGGAGTCTAATACCCAACCCTACCAGATTGTTGTGAGAGACCCTGGAATATAACAGCCAGAGGGGGTGCATTCACCTGATGCTTATCCTGTTACCCACCCCAGCGGCAGGCATTGCCTCTACACATGTCTCCTCTGGTGATTAGTCTCCAGCAGTCACCTTTTAATTCACCAAGTTATTTTAATATGTTCTATCAAGCAAAACATGAGTGAGAATATAGAAGGTTAAAATATCGCAATTGAGCTGAAAGGCAAAAGACATTCTCTTGAAAAAAGTGAAAAGAGAAAGTTTGCTGGGTTGAAAAAATACCATCTTCACACTGGTAAGGTCAAACATGACTTGGGTAGAGACCTATAATCCTTACCAAGGTTTTCTGTGCACTATTTCAGAAAAAGGACATGGAACACACATTCCTAAGGAAAGAGTACACAATAGACAATGTCAAGAAATACTTCAATGGTGTTCTTGTCCCTTTCCTTGCTTACACAAACCAAATAAGTCCCCTTTTATGGAAGTGAGATATTATTAAGCAGAGCATAAAATTTGCAATCGTTCAATCATGCAATGATGGCTAAATGATGAATGATAAAAGATGAATGTGTTGTCTGGAGCTTGACATGATCATGTTATCACAAGAGAAATGCAAAGGAGATCATTGATTCTGACTTTGTTGAACTGGAGAACTATTAATAATTTAGGGCTTCACTTTCCTCTAAATTTCTTGCTGGGGGAGAGGTGGGAAATTAGCCCTATAATTTTAAGTTCCTGTTGGTTATATTTTCTATCTATTTCTCTTAAATTGATACAATTAATTGTACAAACAAATACTCTCCAATCCTTTAGCAGAACATACAAGCCCTTTGTAAACTGTCCCTTACTCTTTCTTCATCTAGCACCATCTTCTCCTCTCCTATGCAATATATTCAACTAAATAATATGCAGTGGCTAGAATGAGTTATATCATTTTCCCC
>CAUYRT010039535.1:0-24576 GCA_963574885.1 Lepilemur ruficaudatus | reverse complement strand
CCTCTATAGCAAACCTAATAGCACAGCAGGAAATAAAACACAAAAGCAACTGGCTCATGCCAGTAGGTGACAAAATAAATTATTCTTATAGTAATAGGGTAGACCCTCAAGTGATAGGCTCTCCCTTCCCATCCTTTTATGTCACTTGAATATGGTACAAAGGTCAGTAAATCCAGGATTCCAGATATCTCTGACCTTGTGGATTCCCAACAGTAAGTGGTCTGCTGAGACTGTCAAACTTCAAGCTTGCCTTTAAAAATACAAGACAGGCACCTCAAACCCTGCTCTCTCTCAAAATGTGTGTCATTAGTTTTATTTGGTAGATTGTGGTAAACTACAGTGAAAGTCAACTTCCTGCGTGGTCTGAGTGATCATTATTGACTGAGTTTCCAAAACACTTGAGCTGGATCATGTGAATTGGTTCTCATAGAGGAGTAGGAGATAAGTGGAAAGAATGCATGTTTTGGAGTAAATATATATATATATATATATATAAAATGTATATATACCACTTACCTCTGTGATCTTGTCCAGGACACTATTGCCTCTAAGATCCTTATCCATATCGATATAAAGAAATGAGTAATAACACTTATTTCATAGATTTGTTGAAAATGTAATAAGCAACAATACACAGTAAACACTTTAAACAATGTCAAACAGACACAAATGTTATACTTTAATGTTAGGATCTGAGTTTTAGAATTGAGCTGAGCATTCGAGTTATATTGATTGCCTCTATCAAAAAAATCCATTGAAATATCATATGAACAAAAAAGCAGAAATACTAAAATAAGAAAACACCAAGAGTCTCTGAGCTTTCAAAGAACCTGATATCATGTACCCAAACTTTAATGAGAATTGTGTCAGGCATTGAGGTTAAATTCATGCTGAGGAGTTCAGGTCCATATACCAGTGTGATATGAAGTGAACTAATTTTTTAAGTATCAAACAAATAATAAGTCATCGCAATCAGAGTGTATAGACTAGATTGAAATTAATTCTGGAGGGTTAGATACAAAGAGAATTGCAGACAAAAAAGCAGGGGAGATGTCTGTTAGAGAAGAATAGGATATGCTCATCCAGAGGAAAAATCTTTCTACTGAGAAAAGGGGTTAATTTCCTCATAGGAAAATATCTGGAAACACAAGCAACCTTGAGAATCACCCAGCAAATATGGTGTAGCAGTAAAATACATTGTTCAACTGACAAATTACCCAGGAAAGACACCCAGAGAGACAGTACAAAAGCAGATGTGGATGGAATAGGTATGAAATAGTCCTCCTACACCTCATTTCATATATCAAGAGATTATTTAAATAAGGGAAAGGAACCACGGTCAGTTGTCATAAGAACCATTCCATTAAAACACATTGAGTGTCAGATTATAAATATTATATTAGGAAATATATCATTTTACTTCTTATTTTATTTTTCCCTGGCCTGCAAATAAAGGTCTGTATGCCATCAAAGTGTTTACACTTAGGAGTGTAGACAAAAATTAGTGTTTGTTATTGGCTAAGCAGGTGCCCAAACTTAGAATCTTAAGAAGAATGACAACACAGAGGTAACAAAAAGTCCAATAAATAAAACAAAATGGGCTGGGCGCGGGTGGATCGCACCTATAATCCTAGTACTCTGGGAGGCCGAGGCGGGAGGATCGCTCAATGTCAGGAGTTCAAAACCAGCCTGAGCAAGGGCAAGACCTCGTCTCTACTAAAAATAGAAAGAAATTAATTGGCCAACTAAAAAATATATAGAAAAAATTAGCCAGGCATGGTGGCGCGTGCCTATAGTCCCAGCTACTCGGGAGGCTCAGACAGAAAGATCGCTTGAGCCTAGGAGTTTGAGGTTGCTGTGAGCTAGGCTGACGCCACGGCACTCTAGCCAGGGCAACAGAGCAAGACTCTGTTTCAAAAAAAAAAAAAAAGAACAAACTCTAGAAGTATAAAGTCAGGCTTTGTATTGATACATATTATTTTCCTACTACTAAGGTGCCACAAAATGTGTTAATTAGATTACAGTTTTTTTAGAATAAAACCAAAAAAGCACTTCCACACTCAATGAAAATTAATTGCATTTCAAAACTACTAAAAGGAAATGTGAAAACATACATTTTATACAAAGAAAATAAATTCATTTTAAACCTAAGCCATTGTTTCTAAGTCATGCCAGTTTTTATCACATTTACCTTTTTCAATTTCTTGTCTACGCCTTTGTTCACCTAAATCCTTGACATGGTTTTGAAGAAGTATTTATTGGGAGCACAATGGGAGAGTTAATAGAATCCGAATTCTTACTTGTAAACAACAGAGCAAAATCAGACAGAAAAGGATGTTTTCATAGAGGACATTGTTTGTATTTAAAAATATCAAACATTCTGGGAGGGCCAAATAATTAGGCCCAGACACAACACAGAAATAGACGTTTTCTGAGACACTGCTCCTATGATTGGACACAAACACTAGCGCACCAACACCCGTGGCAACCAGCCCTGGACACTACTCCTGAACTATTCCTACTACTGACTATGGAAAAGGGATGAAGTTGTTTTTGCTATCGTCACCAACATCAGAGTAGACTCTGCACTATCCTTGCTTCTTTGGTGTGCTTATTTCAGATTCATAATTTGGGTTAGTTCATCGATTGACAGATATGATCACAAGTCATAGAATTCAAAGAAATTCAAAAAAGCAGTGATTGGGCACTTTTCTTCAGCATTATGGTGAATAGTAGGCAGCAAAATTCACCAAACATAGAAACTGGGTTCAGATGCCAGACAGCCACCTGTGTTCACAGCACAAGCCAATAAAGATTGTACATTAGACTTTCAATCAATGGGGACATAGCAGGGCTTTAAGCAAGACACTAAGAAAATCGCATTTTAAAATTAACCTAGAGTGACAACGAAGAAATTGGGTTGTGTGCCACCAGACTATGAGACTCAGTTAGAAACCTGTTGCAAAGGTTTCCTAAAGTATATTTTTTTCAGAGGCACACATTTTTCTTCTCACAACTTTTTAAACAGTGTTCAAGTATCTTCCTGCACATGTAGTAATGGAGGAGGCATAGAAAACTACTTTGGTTCTCTTTCTTTTTATATCTTCTTTGGCCCCATTTGATTTTCAGTCCAGAAGCACGGATTTTCTTTGTTTTTAGAAATAGAAATGTAACCACAATGTATCTAAATTACTGCCTGATTCCTATATTCATTTTCATGATTTTTTGTCCCCCATTGTTAATTTTGAAATAATTTTAGATCTATAGAAAAAAATGCCTGGGGCTGGGGGATATGGAGCAGTAAAGGGTACAAAGTTTCAGTAACACATGATAATTAAGTTGCAGAGATCTTTTATATAGCTTAGTACCTATGTCAATCAATACTGTATTGTATACTAAAAATTTGCTAAAAGGATCTTATGTTAAATGCCCTTACCACATGGACACAAAATTAATATCAATAATTATAATAAATGAGGCTGGAGAAATCTTTGGGAGACGACGGATATGTTTATGGCCTTAACTTTGGTGATAGTTCACAGGTATGTATTTTTTCTCAAATTCATTAGGATATATACATTAAATATGTACAGCTTTTTATATGTTGATTATACCTCAGTAAAGTGGTTTTTACAAAAAGAAGAGTTGCAAAACCAATAGTGAGTTCCCACATACCCTTCACTTGCTTATGTAGAGATGGTACAATTTTGAAAAACAAAACATGCATATAGTTACAAGAATATTAACTGATTTATAGTTCTTATTTGAATTTTGCATCTCTCACTAATATCCTTTTTATGGTTTATGATCCAAACCAGGATCCCACATTATATTTTGCTGCCAAATCTTTAATCCTTTAATATGTGATGTGTCCTCAATCTTTTCTTCTTTCACAATCTTCACACTTCTGAAATGGCCAGGCCAGTTATTTTCTAGAATGTCCGTGAATCAGTGTTTGTATGATGTGCTCTCAAGATTAGATTGAGGCTACGCATTTTGACCTGCAAAAATGACGACATATTTTTCTCCGTGCATTATACCATGTGCACGTGGTGCAGACATACCTTAGTATTTGTAATATTAATTTTGCTGATTGAGTTTCTAATGTGGTGTCTGCTGTGCTCCTCCACTGTAATGTCAACATTTTCCCTTTACATTTTATCATCCAATATCAGTCCCAAGAGGCTTGGCCATTAATACCACCCTGTCCTTCTTTTCCCCGACCCATCATCTTCCTTATTTCCTTGACAGTTTTCTTAGACTTTTTAAATAAAGAGAGGTAAATGTGGGCTCAAATAGCCATCCATCATCATTAATTGGGTTTCTGTTATGAACCAGTCATAAAAGTAGATAAGAAACATAGGATCTCAAAACCTATAGGGACATAACTTCCAACGAAATAGAATGAATACAAGGGAGGAGTATGCTTAAGTTATTCAATACTCAGTACTGGTATAGGGAAACTATTTTATATACTAAGAGAAGAATAAAGACTTTGTTTCTTATATAGCAAATACCTAAAAATTTATTGTTGATAATTAACTTCTCTTAAATAATATCTGTCAAGAAATCTATTCATTCCAAAACCTTACTGAGTGCCTACTGGTGCCTAGCACTGAGGTGGGCACTGGAAATGAAATGGTGAATCAGGAAGACATGATTTCTGTCCACATGAAAAATCAGGCAGGGTAAGAATGCTGGAAAATGAAAGGTGATAAATTCTGTAGAAATATAGGATGCAATAGAATACTTTCAATTGCTACATATTCTTACAAAATTTCATGCATTACTTGTTAATAGACAAAAATTGAATATGCTACCACCTTTTATTTGAACCATGAAGTCCATGAAGGTTTCCCAATTCAATTTCATTTCCGATTTTGTACAAAGAGTATAAGAGGGTTTTTTTTTTTTTTTGGTTTCTTGGTTCGTTTTGTTCATTTGTTTTGTGTGTGTGTGTGTGTCGTGTTCATTTCCCTCGAGTGCTTTGGGCATACCCTCACAGTAAAGCAGCTACAAAGTCATCCCTCCATCCAAAAAAGAAAAAAGTGAGGGGATTAACAACTATGGCTCCAAATTTGGTATTAGCAGTAAAATAAATAGTGATATTGATGGAAATAAAAATGACCCTATGAAGCTTTTCTTTGTCATTTTTTAACATTATGTATTACATAGCAAATTACCACACACTTAGTGGTTTAAAACAATAGCCATTTATCATGTCATAGCTCTGTGAGTCACAAGCTAGGGTGAGGCTTAGGTGTATTTTTGCGCAGGGTATCACAAACCTGAAATTAAGGAGTCTGCTGACATTAAAGTGTCATCTGACGTTTGGGGTTCTCTTTCAAGCTCATGAATTTGTTGGCAAAATGCATTACCCTGCAGCTTTATAACTTATGAAGGCTTCACCTTCAAAGACAGCAGTAAAAGATCTTGCTTTAAAAACGTACCTGATTAGGTAAGTTTCAAGCTCACCTAGAATAATATCCCTTTTGATTAACTTAAAGTCAGCTGTTTATCAACCAAATCATGGGAGCACTATCACCTTATATTCACAGATTTCCTCACATTTAAAGGGAGATAAGTACACAGGGTGTATACCTAGGAATCTTGGTGGGATTCTACCTCCCACACATCACATATATTTTTACTTACAAGTCCTATAAAATCAGAAATTTCTTTAGGATAAAAATATTGTTTGCTTTCAGTATCAGAGGAGAAAACAGCAAATTGATCCAAAGTATGAGTGTTTATCTGTAAAGTTGATGATTTGCAATTGCATGATCCTGGTATTCTTGGAAAACTTATTTTAGAATAATTTAAAATTATTTGTTGAACACCACTTAAATTAAGATACTAGAATTTGAATCCAATATTATATAAGTGAGGAGGAATCTTGGAAGTGAGTATGAAATCTTTCAACTATTTAGTTCCTTTGAATGACATGGTTGATTAGAGCCTGGAATTATTCTATAGCAAAATTCCAAACAGTTTGCTCTCTGGCCACAATATATATGTAAGAAAAGTTAAAAAAAAAACTATGAATTTTACTAGACCTCTCAGTCTCTCAAGGGACAAAAGATAGAAAGATCACGGACGATCAGAAGTTTGGCAGGGCTCTTCTCCTCATACGAATGGGATTATTACTGAGTGAATGTCGGATTTAGAAAAACTATCACTCTTCCAAAGTGAACAGGATTGGTCAACACCAGATTAACTAATTGCTAATTTTTTTGTTAGAATGAATTTAGCTATATGTGTGTATGCGTGTATGTTTGTACGTATTTCAATGCACATTTTAGTCTCAAATTTTTACCTTCAATCTCTTACTCAGATTTCAGTCCTTTGGGCTGCTTTTCATAATCACATTTGTAACATTTCCATTCAGGTACACAATGCCCTTGCAATCATCATCTCATTACACCTATTGTAAAAAGCCATTTGGAATGGATGTTAAAAACCAAATAGTGAAACTTTCAATACTAACTTTCGTAGGTGCTGTGGATGTACTTAAAAAAAAAAATAAGTGAAGTCTCGATTTTGAACTTGGCACTGCTCTACTTGATTGCTGTCTGCTCTTAGAGGCCAAGACCAACTTTTACTTTTTCTTTATTTTACTTTTTTGTATCTTCAGTGCACAAAACTTGGTAAGTAGTAGAAATTTGTGAAAGAAAAGTAGAGAGAAAGAAATGTACAAAGGAAAAATGAATCAACTCATGTCACTGCATCTCTCTTATTAATATTCCTTTATTAACAGCTCAACCTCTACTTAATACTTAAATTTAGTTTATAAGTATAAGTTTGTAAGTATAAGTTTTTAAATAAATATAAAGTTTTATAAGTTGTATTTATAAGTTTTATACTTAAATCCATTTAAAATAGCAATATTAGCCATTAGTCTACCTTCTTTTTGTCTTTTGCCCACATTTTAATGGAATGTGTGATTTTTTCTTGCTGATTTTCCTGAGTTCTATACATATTCTAGTTATCAGCCTTTTGTCAGATGTATAGCATGCAAATATTTTCTCCCATTCTGTAGGATGTCTATTCACGCTAGTGATAGTTTCCTTGGTTGTGCAGAAGCTTTTTAATTTGATCAGGTCCATTTATTTATTTTTACTGATGCTGTGATTGCTTTTGGGGTCTTCTTCATAAATTCTTTGCCTAGGTCTATGTCCATAAGAGTTTTTTCCAACATTTTCTTCTAGAATTCTTACAGTTTCATGCCTCAGGTTTAGGTCTGTTATCCATTGTGAGTTGATTTTTGTGAGAGGTGAGAGGTGCAGATATTATTTCAGTCTTCTACATGTGGCTATCCAGTTTTCCCAGCAACATTTATTCATTAGGGATTATTTTCCCCAGTGTATGCTTTTGTCTGCTTTGTCAAAGATCAGATGGCAATCTGAGGATAGTTTTATATTTGGGTATTCAATCCTGTTCCATTGGTCTATGTCCAGGTTCTTGTAACAGTACTATGCTGCTTTGGTTACAGTAGCCTTGTAGTATAGCTTGAAGTCTCTAAATTGATGCCTCCCAATTTGTTCTTTTTGCTTAAGGTTGCTTTGGCTATACAGGGTTTTCTCTGGTTCCATAAGAAGCATAGAATTATTTTTTCTAGATCTGCAAAAAATGATATTGGTATTTTAATAAGGACTGCATTGAATCTGTAGATCACTTTGGGTGGTATAGACATTTTGACAATATTAGTTCTGCTGATACATGATCATGGTATGGTTTTCCATCTGTTTACATCCTCTGCTGTTTCCTTCCTTAGTGTTTCATAGTTCTCCCCATAGGGGTCTTTCACCTACTTAATTAAATATCAAAACCACAATGAGATATCACTTAACTCCAGTGAGAATTACTTTTATCAAAAAGTCCCAAAGCAACAAATGTTGGTGTGGATGCAGAGAGATAGGAACACTCATATACTGCTGGTGTAACTGCAAACTAGTACAACCTCTGTGGAAAATAATATGGAGATACCTCAAAGAACTAAAAGTAGAACTACCATTTGATCCAGCAATCCCACTACTGAGTTTATCCAAAGAAATAAAAGACATTCTATAAAAAAGGCATTGGCACTAGAATGTTTATAGCAGCACAATTCACAATTGCAAAGATGTGGAAACAACCCAAGTGCCTATCAATACATGAGTGTATTAATAAAATGTGATATATATATATATATATATATATATATATATACACACACCACGGAGTACTACTCAGCCACAAAAACAATGGTGAACTAGCACCTCTTGTATTGCATTATCCTGGATAGAGCTGGAGCACATCTTCCTAAGTGAAGTATCAGAGGAATGGAAAAATAAGCACCACATGTACTCATCATCAAATTGGTACTAATTAATCAACACTTATGTGTACATATGGAAGTAACATCTATCAGGTGTCAGGCAGCTGGGAGGGGGAAAGAGAGGATGGGTATATTCACACCTAATGGGTGTGGTGTGCACTCTCTGTTAGAGGGGCACACTTATAGCTCTGACTTGGGTGTTGCAAACGCAATATATGTAACCTAAATGTTTGTATCCCCAAAACATTCTGAAATAAAAATAAATAAATAAAAATTCAAAATTAAATAAAATAGCAATTTTAACTTTGAAAATTAAATGCTTATAAATATGACCTATAAAGGTAAACACAGGACTTATGACACCAAAAATCAATGGATAAAACACATTGTTTACTTGAATCATCACAATAGGCAAAATAAATGCTTTAGGTAAAGAGTCCCAGAGAAGAAGTCAATGATTCAAAGACAAAGAAATGTTAGTGGTACTGCTAATGGTGAAAACTGAAGTAATATTGGCATTAAGTCATTTTAATTAGCATGCTTTCTGACCAATATTTGGAAATTTGAAAACCCACAAGTTTTTGAGGAAAATAATCTCTAGTATAATATAATCTTGATTTAATTTTGATAGGCTATATAAACGTAAAACCTCTTAAGTATTTTCTTCAATCAGTTTTGTGTTTAGAGAAATGAGGATAAAAATATATAGCTTAATGTTTTCAACTGTTCTTTTTAAAACAATTTCATGATGTAGTAAAGCTTATTTTCTTAATTTAGAAGCAAATTACACAATTATATCTGCAATCTCATAATAATCATGGTACAACTGGTCTATCCAGCTTAGTCATTTACATGGGGCAGACAGAAATTCATTACGTTTAAAAATTAGTTGCAATCAAAACGTTTATTGAATAGATGTTAACAAGATCTTTGAAACTGCAAAATGAAGATGTGATAATCTGGTATGCTTCAGAAAATGCTATTAAATACCATTTAGGGTTTTAGATATCCTAAATTATAGACCTATTACTTTTCACACTGATTTTTATCTTTTAATTTCTTACTTATCTCTGTGAGATGTTCTTTAACATCTTACAGGTTTAATGGAAAAACCAAACACCAAAAACCTCTAATTCTAGCAGACACTGTGGTCTCTATTGGAATCAAACAAGTTCCATCACATGTTTTAAACATAAACAAATATTGTCCCTTTTCTTATAAAATAAAACTCACTGAAAAAAAACATAAAGTGGGGGGGCATCTCAATGAATGATTTCCATGTAATAATTATGATTTTCCATTTAATAAGTGTGACTTTCATTCCAACATATAATCCTTCACCATTTTGAGTAACAGTAGAATTAGAGGAGATGATATTTTAAGGTAAATCTTTGAAAATACTAATCATAATTATTTCATTTCATAATATATTCTTTTTAAAAAAGGTGTGTAGCACATTTAATTAGATTTAACAGATTTAAAACATCTTTGTTTTTAATCATTGCTACTGAAATGCAATAGAAATTATAGTAATTTAGACACTACTTTCAACCTCTTAAAAAGGAGCAGTGCATTTCTCTGCATGATATTTAGTATATATCTTGAGATAATTTTGCAGTTTTCTTTAGGCTTAATTTCTGGTTTTAGTTTTTTTTTTTTTTTAATTTTCTCACAGACTAATAGAATAATACCACACAAACGTATAGGCATATAAAATGGAAGCCACTCTGAATGGCTCATAATGTTTGGTAAAACCTCTCTGGTTGACTGTCCTTGGAAATTTTCATTACCTGAATTACACTAAGAGTTTAAGCAACTATCAGACAAGATAAAGATTTTTTCTCATTAATGTAAACACTTCCATTTTAACAAACTAATAATAGAACTAGAGAGAACTTTCCTATGTTTAATTTTTCTTTTGAAACAAAAAGCTAAATGACAATCAAAAGCATAGTCAGTCAAACATAGTCAGAAAGTATACACAGTATAAATTTTTCACTCAAAATTCTATATAACTAGAAATTAAAAACAGAATTAATACACAAGCCATAATAGAGTTGCTGCTTGAAGAACCAAGTATCAAATTGTTTTCAGGAATTTCTTTAGTCTTACCACTTACCGCTAAATATTACTACACAGTCTTCTGACTGCAGTACTTGTACCCCAAAGGGTACTTGAAGAGACTCCAAGTAATACTTTTGGTGCCTAATATTTTCAAAGTAATAAGTGTCCATATCATTAACTTCTGTATGAATTCTTTCTGTTATTGATCTGTCTGAGATTGTGCCTCTGAGGCACAATTCTACAAATTTTTCTTTTCCACCTCTCATTTTCTTCCTCTTAATTTTAAAAACAAAGGCGTGACTTTCACTAATCCTGAACTTGGCGTCATGCGTTGCCCCAGAGTGCAAAAAGCTCTGTGGGCACCAAAAACACTATTTCAAATGCTTGTTCTGGAGGACCCTCCTTAAAGACTGACCAAAGGCAGCAGGTGTGCTATGATCAACAAATACTTCAGACTCTGAGGCTAGATGCCCTGATTGGAAATCCCTGCCCTGGCCTGATACATGGTATGGGTTGGGCAAGTCATTCAATTTTGCCATGCCTTAATTTGACCATCTATAAAACAGAGGTATTGATAGTATTTCATAGGGCAGACATAGAGATTAAAAATTTGAATAATGTTAAAAATGCTTAAAACAATGTCTGGTGTATAATAAATGCTATATAAACGTTTGTTAAAATAATTAAGGTATTGCCTACACTCGAAAGTCTTGGTGAATTTCTGTATTCTATCTATCTTTCTGAGCAAAAGGAAACACCAGCATTGGAAACATCATGTTAGAGTGGATAGTTTAACTCTCTCAATTCTTCCATCCTCTTAACTGTTTACAGAGAATGGAGGCACCTGTAGGAAAGTCCCAGGAAAGCATAGATAGCATCAAATGTTTTAGCAAGAAGCTTTGAATATTAAAGCTGCCTTCTGCCCTTTACACATCCATTTAAACACAAATATTATTTTACGTATCCTTAGAATTAATCTCTAGGATATGTCATTTTCTGTCAAATCTCCAGATCTCCCTTTAACAACCATATAGTGCAAGTTAATACAGCTGATGCTTTAAATTCAAACTATAATATTTTCTAGGACTACTAAACTTCCCAAAATTCATTGAATACAACCAACAGATAAAATTTCCCATCATTTCTTTCAGATTCTGTTTGAAAAAAATAATGACTACATGTATCAGTGTGTGTGTGTAGATATATGAATTAGAACCTACTTTATCAAATATTTCAAAGTTTCATCAGAGTATTTATTTAAATGATTTTATTGAATATGTTTTACACCAATTTGTGCCATTTTGCATCAAATTTCAACTTTTAAATTTTTTTGACGTTTTTACTTCCTATTAACAATAAACACATGACATTATATGCTTACGTGTATGGATTAGTTTGGCAATATATGATTTATTTATTCGCTGCGTACTTAAAAAAACATTCACTTATTATATCTTACAAAATTGTAGAAGTTATGGCAAATTTTATCAATAATTCATGTTTAAAATTACCAAAAGTTTTAGATCAGTTTGACACTTTCACTCTTACATGATTAAAAAAGGAAAATTCCCTCTTTTCTCATAATTCTCATTTGATACATAAATTTAGCAATTTATTACAATGCATTATTTTAAATGAAATAATGAGAATTAGTTTATTGACTATTTTATTCTTTTTTTAATTTGTCATAAAAACAAGTCTCCTTGTTTATAATATCTGAGTCTGAAAACTTATGAAATATGCTAAAATTTTAGCAAATTTTGCCTAATTTCGGTGGACTCATTTTCATTAATTATCATTTATTTCCTTTTTAACATGTAGGAGTATTCTTTTTTCTATACAATCTGCCTAGATTCTCTGTTTTATCAGTCATTTTTTGTTCTTTATGTTGACTTTGTCACGCCTTTTTTAAGAAAATCAAAATTTCTCCCTTATAAAAGAGCTAAACTTCTTTACAATCATATTATTTTGTATTTTATTACTAAATATTTTATTGTCACTTAAATGAAATGGATAATCACATATTGTTACTCAGGCACCCATGATTCTGCTTTAGTCAATCTCCAAATCTCTAACAACTTTTTGTTTTGGCTTCCCCAAATCAGATCCCAACTATAGAAAAAACAAAATAAAATAAAACATCCAGGATCTCTTTTGTACTAAAAACTAATTTTGAAATACCCTGAAGAGCCCTGAAAAAGTCACAGAAATTTGTTCTTTCACCTTATAAATAATGGGGTGCTGGAAATAATTAGGCTTATTTGATAAAGATGGAATGGAAGAGATTAATTCAGAGGACATGCTTAGTTTTCCTTAAGTTAAATTTGTATAGGTAGTCTTATTAATATCAATATTTTAGAAATCATAATCTTTATGAGAAGTCCCTAGAAATTTATCAGTGCCTTCACTTTTCATAGTATCTTTTAAATTCAGGAAAAACACTTATATAGTTAGTATAAACATTCTATCAAATTTCCTACACATCAGAGCAGTAGTAATTTGACTAATGACAATAGGCATCAACAGTATGTTATCAGTCATAGTTTTAGTTATTATTAATACTTAAAATGTTAACATGTTCACAATCTTACTTCTTTAATTTGAATATAGCATTTTCTAGGCTGGTGAGTTTCAACTGAGGAATGCCCATCAGGCTTACCTACAAAGTTTTATAAAAACACAAATGTCCACAGTCTATTTCACAATTAGAGAATTTATTGGGTTGATATTATTATTTTATTCTTGATATGTACTCAGTATAATATAACATAATATTACATCATAGCATATGATATTATAGTTTGTATATATGTATAATGCCTCAGGATTATTGCATGTTACACATCAAATTATTCCTCTGAAAAAATTATGTTCCTCCATTTTTATAAATCAGATGCAATAATCACTATATTCTTTGAAATGGCACTTAGCCATAATTGGACGCTTTTTTTCCCTAAAAATTCTTTTGAAATGGCTTTATTATCTTGTTTAGCATACCACAAAACTACCAAATTTCCTGGTCAGTTACATTATTCTTGTCATAAACTCTCATCAGAACTTTTACATTTGAAAATTACCAATAATAAATTTAATCATAGCCATTTAAAATCTCTTTCACCTACACATAGGTTTTGCTTAACTCTCATGTTTTTGTAAAAGTTGTGCAATGAACTGCTGGCCAGAGTTTGTTTCTCGAACAAAGAAGGACTATCTCATGCAAAAGTATTATACTAGACATTTCAAGTTATTGACAGTTCAAATAACAGATTCTTGAGATAGACTGCTGATGCCCTCACTTAGAATACATTCAGACTTTTTCAGTAGACCAACTCAGGATTTCCCAGAATGTTTTATTGAAAAAGCAGACAAATTTTTTAGACTACTCATCCAAGATTCAGTTAAACAATAATTGCTTCCAGAGGGCTGAAGGAACAGATAAAGGGTGATCATATTTTTTTTATTTGGAATATGTTGATGATGTTTTAATGTTCTATTTTCTAAACAGATAAAGAAACCCTTTTCTTCTTAAGCTATCTAGAAACCATAACAATTTATTACATTTTAAACTGAAATGAAACATTTTTAAATGTATTATTCTGGCTGGGTGAGGTGGCTCATGCCTATGACACTAGCACTCTGGGAGGTCGAGGTGGGAGGATTGCTTGAGCTCATGAGTTAAAGACCAGCCTGAGCAAGAGCAAGACCCCACCTATACTAAAAATATAAATATTAGCCAGGCATCGTGGTGTGTGCCTGTAGTCCCAGATACGGGAAGACTGAGGCAGGAGGATTGCTTGAGCCCAGGAGTTTGAGGTCACTGTGAGCTGGGCTGACTCCACGGCACTCTACTCAGGGGAAGGGAGGGACTCTGTCTCTAAAAAACAAACAAATAAAAGAATGTCTTTTTCTATCACCCCTTTCCCAAATCAGAAATTCTCCTTGAGACTCCTTGCTTTTGATGTCAATATATTTGCACAGACTCATTAAGAATCTGTCTTCTTTTATAATCAAAATATAATGGGAAAAATTCATTTGGCAGCAAAGATGTTGCATGAAATATCACATTTGAGAATGACGTTCATTTAATCATATAAACAAGCTACTTTAAGGAACTAAGGTCTATTTACGGTGTCAATACTTATAAATCCCTTTCATAAAAATTAGCTTACCTTGCAGGGTCTCAGGTTTATAGGTAGTGAGGAAAATCACTTTCTAGCAGGCAAGGAATCACAGAGTATTTGGGAAACCTTGAAAAGAGAAAAATAGTCCCGAAATTCATAAGTATCCCAGGTAATATCTGGTGGAGAGATTTTCATGGACCTGGATTCCTGGAATAAAGATAACAAATAATAGAGAATTTTACAAATTCAATCTTTTATGAATTCAAGTTTTCCCTATGAAAACCTCCAGCAAACTAAAATTAAGACTCATCTGCTAAACAAATATTCTTGTTCTACCTAGGTAAATATGAAGATAAACTTAATGAAACCAGCCTTAATTTGTGCTGAATACTCTTTCATTAGGTATTTTTTAATCACAAAGGGGAGATTGTAATGAAAATTGAAATAAGCAAAAGAAAAACAAAAAGGAAGAATGGATGTCTATAATGGAAAATTGCATTGTTTAGAACAAACTCTTATAGATGATTCTACCCTTTCTCTGCTACTGGTCTCTTTTATATCTTTGTGATGCAGATAACTCACAGAAATGCAAAATAATTCTCATGTACAGACATGGAAAGAAATTATTTCTGGTGAAGGTTCAATTGACTTTCCCTAACAGACATTTTTATGTCTCCTTGTACATGATTTCAACTTTCCTTTACTAAATATGAATTTGCACTTTTTGACATCTCCTTTGAACTGCTTGCATCATCTGCCTGGTTTCCCCATTAAAATTGAGTTAAACGAAATCTTTAACACATTAAAAAAACATGTGAAATAATTTTATAAGTTTTCTGTACAAATTAGAAACTAAAATTGACAAATGTTAAAATGACTCAGACTTCAATTCTCGTATTTTTCTTACAGTAGCAGAGAGGCCCCAAAATTCAAGGAGTCTAATATTATCATGATCATGGTGCTTTCTTTGTAATTATACTAAATGACATCTGGTATATTCCTAAGTTTGTCTTTTGAATCATCATTTTTGAATCATCATACTATTCTAAAATATGTAATTCCTATGTACCTACTGCTGTTCATTTGCTTTCCTGGGTCCGTTGACTGCAACAGAGTTCTTAATGACAAGGTTTGAACTTCAGTAGGCACGGCTGTATTGATTCTAGTAAGACTCTGCTACAGGGATTTATTCATTTGGGTTCAGCCCCACATCAGACAGAGTCATCCCATATCAAATCTCAAAAAGGAATAAAACTTCACCAAGTGAGATTATAACACTTGCCAGCATAGAGCATATTTCAGAAAATTGCTTCACTGGAGACTAGGATATTAGGGAAAGGAGGAAAGAAATTAGTTAAAAGTTAGATTATGGAATATATTTGAAGTTTTTCTTATCAGAACCAAAATATAGAGTGTCCCAAAACTCTCCATACAGAGAAAAAATTTTGTAAAATTTTGCAATGAATATTTTGTAAATAAAGGTACATTTAGCTAAAATTTCCCATTTTCCCTATGAATGGTGACTTTGGGGACACTCTGTATCTTTTGTTTTTAGTGGTAGCTCTCAATATTCAGCTTTCATTATATTAGGTTATTAAGTATGTAATGTCCAATTTTTTAAGTAGTGTGTTTGGCAGTCGATATCTCTCACATTTCATTTTGACATTTCTTATTGTTGTCTGTGTGTGTGTGTGTGTGTGTGTGTGTATGTGTGTGTGTGTGTGTGAAGGTACATTCCTCATTCTTTCATAAGTGCATTCTGGCTTCTGATTGTCATTCAAATTTTTTAGAGCAATTTTTGTGAAACCATGGATAAGACAGAAATTTGTGTAATTTTCGAATATGAATTCCATTGTGTAACCAATGCAGCACAGACAACTTGAAATATCATTGGAATGTTTGGGAAGGATGTGCCTAATGAACGCACAGTATGTCGGATGGTTTGAGAAGTTCTATTCTGGTGATTTTGATCTTGCAAATGAGCCACGTGGGTGACCTGAGACCAAGGTGGATAATGATGACCTGAAAGCTGTAGTGGAAGTGAACCCATTTCAACATATGCATGAATTAGAGGCAAGGTTTGACATTACTATTCCAACAATATTGGACCATTTGAAACAAATCAGCAAGGTAAAGAAGCTGGATAGATGGGTACCACATGAATTAAATAAGCATCAAAAGACAATTCGTCTCAAAGCTTGCCTTTCTCTGCTGTCACGATGTAAAAGCAAAACATTTATCAATATTTACCATTTAAACAATATTTTATGTGTGATGAAAAATGGATTCTGTTTCACAATTGCAAGCATTTGGCACAATGATTGGATAAAGATGAAGTGCCAAAACACAGTCCAAAACCGAATATACATCCAGAAAAGCTAATGGTGTCCGTTTGGTGGTCCAATGTTGGTATTATCCACTACAGCTTCATGAAACCTGATCAATCAATTACAGTGGAGGTCTACTACCATTAGTTGGATGAAATGATGAAGATGCTTATAATTAAGCAGCTGAGATTGGTCAATAGAGACAGGCCAATCCTCTTACAAGATCACATGTTGCAATAAACACCGCTGCTCAAACTACAGAGGCTGGACTTGGAAACTCTCTATCATCCACTATATTCGCCAGACCTTGCACCAACTCACTACCACTTCTTCCAGGCTTTGGAGCACTTCTTGCAAGGAAAAAGATTAAATTCTCAACACGCTGTGGAAAACGCCTTTCGTGATTTCATTGTCACTTGCTCTCCAGGCTTCTTCACTGCTGGCATTAAGCAAGCTACTATTAAGATGGCAAAACTGTGTCAATAGTTTAGGCACAAACTTTACTTAATTGTATTGCAATTTGTTTGAGATATAATAAACCAAACTTTTGATTTGAAAATGGACATTTCATATTTAATGACCTAAAATATGTGTCTGTACACATACATACATTAATATTTTTTGAGACACAGTCTCATTCTGTTGCCTGGGCTGGAGGCAGTGGTACAATCATAGCCCACTGCAGCCTCAAACTCTTGAGCTCAAGTAATCCTCCTGCCTCAGCCTCCTGAGTAGCTAGGATTATAGGTATACACAACCACACTAAGTTAATTTTTTTACTTATAATTAATTTATTTTTTTCATAGAGACAAGGTCTGCCTATGTTGTCCAGGCTGGTCTCAAACTCCTGGACTCATGCAATCCTCCAATTTCAGTCTCCCAAAGTGCTGGGATTACAGGTGCAAGCCACCATACCCAGTCTCAATATATTTGAATACACCAGAAATCTCTAGTTAAAGTAACAGAATATTCTATTCAGCAATAGAAAGCTGGTTCTCAAATCACTTAGTGGGCTCATAAATCCTACAAGATGTTTCTTTTCTTATTTTACTGACTTAAAAAAAAAACAACTATTTTTTTTTAGAATAGCAAACTTTCCCCTATTTGTAATAAAATACCTTTTCACTTCCCATATACATAAATGCTAAATAAGCTTATTTAGTTCCCAGGCCTTGGGAATATTACTATATCTCTAAATATAGTCTGTTCTTGAGTGTTTCTCAAACCTAAATTTAAAATTAAAGTGATGAGTAAGATTTCACAGGATGTTCTGAATAACTTTGTACCTCAGCTGGACCTAATGCCATCTTACTGTTTTGCATTGTTTTTAATGCATACTTTAAATGACTCATTTCTTGAACTTCCGTTCAATGATTTCCAAAAGAGTTCAGTCAAATTATGCACATTAGGTTCTTGTTGTTCCAATGACTTTTTTCTTAGCAGTTTTAAATTTCATAGCATCTATAGAAAAAAGGTAGATTAAATTGATCTGCATTATTTTACACAGAAGAGTTGAATCTTATGTCTTTATGTTGCTTGCATAGGTTGTTTAATTCTATTTTGGGCCAAGGAAGCACATTTATACCATCAGAAAATAACAACAGTCCAAGAAAACATCTATCAATTTGCAAATTGTCAAGTGATTCTGGTCACTGGAGCGTGAAGGTGAGAGAAGGAGGAAGCATGATTGCTGGTTACAACTGTTCAAACACTATTTTAATATTGAGAATCACAGATGAAATAAAGGTCAGTTAACTTACTGAACTTAACTCTAGCCTTGCATTTGGGTCCAGTAGTGCAGATAGAGTTGTTAAAGGCTCGCATTGATTTTTATGGTTTTAATTAGACTTGGGACCATTTTCTAGATTCCCTGATGAAGAAGTGGTGGTCTGAGCCAAGGCTAATCTGGTTGGTACTTTTTTCCCATAGTTTCCTAGCATGAGTTAATATTGGACTCTCTGTGTTTTGTTTAACTATCAAACAGACCTTTGTGAATGATGGTTGTTTTCATTTAAAAAATGAGTGTATTGTCATTTTATTTGTCTGAGATACTTCATATAAGCCATGAAGAAGAAATCAAGAAATATCCATTTAGAACACTAAGATTGAATGGCTGATTCTATATTGGTAATATTCTTTTCCTTTTTTTTCTTTTTGATGATAGGAGAGTCAGAAAAAAAAAAGAAGGAATTGTAAAATTAATAGCTGCTGAAAAATGCCTTTTATAAAGGTTTTTAAAAGATACCTGCAAATATTTCTGATACCAACTACACAGAATTAGGCCAAGCCTCACGGGGTTAAGAGCAAAGTCCTCTACATTACAGTGGTCCCCAACCTTTTTGGCACCAGGGACTGTTTTCATGGAAGATGATTATTCCACAGACCTGCGGTGGGTGATGGCGAGCCAAGGGAGCAGCTGTAAATACACCTGAAACTCGGCTTGTTCTCACCTCCTGCTGTGCAGCCTGGTTCCTAACAGGCCACTGACCTATACCAGTCTACAGCCTGGGGATTGGGGAACCACAGCTCTACAAGACTGTTCTCACTTTAGACACCAGCCAAAAGTTTTGGGGTTCCCAGGGCCATCCTCACCTCTAACCAACTGGTTCCAAATTTGGACATTTGTACAATCCACTCAGGTTCAATAATTCACTGGGATGACTCACATAACTTAGGAAAGCATTATGCTTATGATTCAGTTCTATTATAGCAAAAGGATGCAAATCAAAATTGGCCATAACAAGAAATACGTAGAGCGTGATCTGGGAGAATCCTAAACATAAAGATTCTATTGTCCTCTCACTGTGTAATCAGGATAAGTTCTAGCATATTAACGTTTGAAAATATGCAGAGTGTATTAGCCAGGGACACTCACCCAAGCCTCCATGTTCAGAGCTTTTACCGAGGTTTGATTACATGAGCTTAGTTGATTGAATCATTGGCCAAACAGTTAAATTCTATCTCCAGCACCCCTTCCCATCTCCAGAGGTCAAGTTGAAATCACATGCATGTCCCAAAGCACAGACCCTCTAATCACATGGTTCATCTTTCTGCAATGGCCAGACCCCATTCTTGAGTCATCTTGTTACTAAACTATCAAGGAGCCCACCGTTAATCACCTTCCTAGCATAAGCCATTATGAATTAAACAGACTTTCCTATCACTCTGGGAAATTCCAAGGTTCTAGAAGCTATGCACCCCCCACCCTCAGGAGCCAGGGACAAAGGATGACCAAACTCTTTATTACTTGAGCATAAATACTTCACATATGCAAAAGAAGTTTATAATGTTCCTTCCATGATGCTTTGAAATTCATGACATCAATAAGCTCTTTCAAGTCTTTAAGACATGTTAGTGTCTGTATCACTTATGTAGCTTTAAGACTGCAAGAGGCCACAGCCACTAAAAAAGATTTTTGGTAGTAGAATAAATAAATACTATTGCTTCTCTTTCTTATGCATTATTCAATCATGTTTGCATCTAAATGAAAAGGAGAATAACAATATAGCAGCCAAATGTGTTTTCTGGTAATGTGTTCACTCTAACAGAATTCTAGAGGTCTTCCTTTCAGCTATACCGACAGCTGTTGTTCAAATGGTAGAATCAGCATGGTTGCAAGATAACCAGAACATCTCTCCAGAAGAAACCTTGGACTGTCTTTTTGTTTTCCTAAGAATATGTTGAGATACTATCCTACAAAATCAACATCTATACCATATTTTGTCCTGATGAATAGTTTTCATTATTTTTTTTGTGTACATTGAATAATTCTCTCGATATAATAATTTTTCTGTTTCTGTGGAAAGACTTTTTCTGTTTTTCCCAAATCTAAAAAGATCTCCATGATCCTCTTCAATAACGGGGACCCACTCCATCCTATAGCATTTCTAAGCCACCTTGACAGACACGTATTTTACTCTATAGGCTTCTGTGAAAGCAACTGAAAGCTTTGAAAATTCCACATCATATGTAGTGGTTTCATATATGTGGGTCTCTCTTCCAGTGAAATCATCAATTACTTAAGGATTGAATAGTAATCTAAATTTAGTATAATATTATCCAGGGAAGAATAGTGAAAAACACATAGGAGGAACTAAATATATGACATATAAATATATGTCTATTTGCATTTCCAAGTTATATTGTTTAGTTTGTCTATTTCTCATAGATAAAATTTTTTCGTGTGAGGCCTTTCAGTACTATGGAGGACTTTTAAAGAATATCTCGTGGTCACTAAAATTCATATTTATAATATTATGTGAATCACATGAATGATATACTAGCAAATGCCTCCCTGGGCTGCAAAAATACACTTATGATCTATTGTATCCAGAGCTGAGTGGATCAGGGCTGTGGAAGGGGAGATCTACAGACACACTCCATATAGTTGCATGTATTTGTTTAGGAAAGACTAGAAGAAGACAGATCAAGTTCTCTCAAAGAGCTGTAACAGCTCATAGATTCTGAACATAAAATGTGCATGGTTAGTGCTATTGGTTGCCGTATATAGAAGCATCTAGAGACTGAACTTCAAGGAGTAATGGCCTTCTATTAGGCTTTTCGGCATCTTGTTTCCTGCCCATTCACGTTGCAGTTTTTCTGGTTTATCATCCTAGAATAGGTAACTTCCCCACTGAAAATCCTTTTTAATTTCCCTCTGTCTACCCCTCTATCATAAAATATGATATGAATTTTAAAGCCCTCTAGAAATTAGTTAAAAAACTAATTTTGAGTTTTCTAGCTTGCAGTACTCTTTGTGTACTGAAGAGTTTGACGGATGTTGCTATCGTTTGTTCCTGGGATGCATATACCTTGAGTTTGCTCATTTAACTATTTGTGCCTAGAATGGCCCTGCTGCCACGTCTTACCTCCATTGCCTGAAATTCTAGCTTTACTTGAACATTGAGCTCAAATATCATCTTCATGCAGGCTTCTAGGAACCTTCCTGTCTTCCTCATCCAAAGCGTGAGAGGAACTTCTGGAATGCTGGTAGTGATCTGCTTCCTGATGTGGATGCTGGTTGCATGTATGTGTTCAATCTGCAAAAATTCACCACATATACACTTAAAATGTGTGCAGTTTTCTGTATTTATGTTATTTTCTTCTCAGCTTTACCGAGGCAAATTTGAGAACTAAAATTGTATATATTTAAGGTGCACAATATAATGATTTGGTATATGTACACTTTGAAATGATTATTACAATCAAGTCATTTAACACATCCATCACCTCTCACAGTTATCATTTTTTTGTGTGGGGTAAGAACACTGAGGATCTACTCTCTTAGCAAATTTCAAGTATGCGACACAGTATTATTAACTATAGTCACCATGCTTCTCATTAGATCCCTAAAATTTGTTCATCCTCTCAGATACATATCTGTTACTTTTAAATCAACAAATTAACTGACCCAGCTCTATAATAGATATTCAAATGCCAGTGTCAATGAATATTAAAGCATTTTAGAAGCAATAAAGCATTGCACATCATACTCTCATAGAAATTTACATTTTATTCAAAGTATTAATATTTTATTAAGATAAAAATATATGTATCATTAATAAATGTTGCAAAACTTTTATATATAAAAGAATCTTTCACTTACAGCCAAACATTTTCTCATTCTTCTCCGAAGTGGTTATAATTGTGTTTCTCTTATGACATTATTGTTATGCCTTCTTTGTTAATATGACTGTATATATACCAATACCCAGTTTCTCCTATTATTACATCCTCTTATTATTTTTCCCCATTACATTAATTTGGTACATTTGTTAAAATTAATGAACCAATACTTATACATTATTATTAAGTGAAGTCCTTACTTTAAATAAACAAAATGTGGGTATTTAACACATATTCATATAATGTATATTTATATATAGTATCAATGTCTATATATATAAAATATTAAATTGAAACAAAGGTCCATAATTTGACCCAATTAAAAACCCAGTTTACTTAAAACTTACTGAATAAAGAGATTAATAAGACACTAACTGGCTTTCACTCCTCTAAAACATATGTTTTAATTAACTTTACCATTTGCTAAAATGCATGAACTGGCAAAGCTTCATTGACTTAATACAGATGGTTCCCAACTTAAGATGGTTCAAATTTATGATTTTTCACCTTTAAGATGTTACAAAAGTGATACATATTCAGTAAAAACTATACTGTGAGTACCTATGTAACCATTCTGTTTTTCACTTTTAGTATAGTATTCAATAAATTATATAAGATATTTAACATGTTATTACAAAATAGACTTTGTCTTTGATGACTTTGCCCAAATGTCAGTTAATATAAGTGTTCTGAGCATATTTAAGGTATTCTAGGGTACCTTCGGTAGGTAAGTTCAGTAGGTTAGGTTCATTAAATGCTTTTTTGACTTTCAATATTTTCAGTTTATGATGAGTGTATCCAACTCAACACCATCTGAAGTTGAGGAGCTGGGGGCTCAAATTACAGTTATACCTGGAGATCCCACTAAATTTAAACATAGTACCTTCTATAATCTTAGAGTAACAAAATACGTAATAGAGAAAAAATAGGTATGTATCATTTTAACTGTAGCATTGACTAAATATCCCATAGTCATAGTACTCATTGCCCAAAGATATCCCTTAGTGGGCATATATACTTTGGCATAATGAATAATAAATTACAATTAAATTAAGTCTTTGGCATTTACCAAATTGCTTGACAAAATGTGACTTCATGATCATCCATTTACAATAGTCCATTTGGCCCAAGTGAGTTAAAACAGGGCCTTCAAAGAATAAAATTTACATGAGACATAATTAATAACCTAAATTTTCTATGTAATTTTCATGTTGTCACAGTACAAATATTGTTTGAATAGTAAAACATATAAGTTAAAATGGTGGATTTTTAATAGAAATTGCAAAATAATTGCCAAACTTATTTCATGTCATATGATCACAATCTTTTTAAAATAAGTATTTATTTATTTATTATTATTATTATTATTTTTGGAAACATAGTCTCTCACTCTGTTGCCCAGGCTGGAGTAGAGTGCAGTGGCATGATCATAGCTCACTGCAAACTCAAACTCAAGCTCCTGGGTTTAAGTGATCCTCCTGCCTCAGCCTCCCAAGTAGCTAGGATGACAGGTGCACTCTACCATGCTTGGCAAACTTATTATTATTATTATTATTATTATTATTATTTAAAGACAGGGTCTCTCTATATTGCCCAGACTGGTCCTGAACTCCTGGCTTCAAGCGATCCTTTGGCCTCAGCTTTCCAAAATGTTGGGATATGGGCATGAGCCGCTGCACCTGGCCGACTCACAGTCTTAAGCAGTATTTTATGAGATCCCAGTGCATCTAGTCTGTCATTTGCAGATCAGTTTTATTGAGTTTATAAGTTAATAAAAGCTACGATTTTAACAATACCAGGATATAGCCAAAAGCTGGATTACCATAGTTTTTTCTTTACAAGGATACATATCACTTCCTCATTTTCTTCAGAAGCATTCTACAAAATGGAACAATATGTTTTCATGGAACTTGTGCTACAGCAGTGAAAGAACTGGAAAAAAAATATAATCATAGTAGAATATACAGCACCACTCTGGAACGTGGAAAACATAGAACTGGATATTTTATTCATTTGCTTTATTCTCCAATTAGGAAAAGAGATGTTTATTTTCACAAACAAGACATATTGTCTCATCGTGAGTATTTTTCCATGATTTTTAGATATCTTATTTTGAACAGTA
>CAUYRT010039533.1:0-21917 GCA_963574885.1 Lepilemur ruficaudatus | reverse complement strand
ATGACAGTGAGCTAGCACCACTTATATTATCCTGGATTAAGCTTAAGCCCATTATACAAAGTGAGGTGACACAAGATTGGAAGAATGGGCCCCACTTGTACTCGCCATCAAATTGGTATTGACTGATTAACACTATGGTGCTCAAATGGTGGTAGTGTTCACTGGGGATTTGGGGGGTGGGGGCAAACCCACGTCTGAGCGACATGGTAGGCACTGTGGAGGGGAGGGACATGCTTGAAAAGTAGTGGGGGAGCGGAATTAGGGGTCTCAATAGGGGGAAGGAATTCCTCTAAAACTGATTTATTTGATTAACTGTACATTTTGGTAAATTCACTAAAAATCATTTAATTGTACACTTAAAATGGAGTAAACGCATGGTATGTAAAGTATACTTCAATAAAGAAAAAAAAAAGAATTAAGTAAGATGCTAAAAAAACAAAAAGAAAAAAGAAATACATTGTGTTTAGAGAGAAGGGGAGAGACCAAAATCTAAAGGAGAAAATAGCCTCCTCAGCTAAGTTCCTCCCCCTATTTATTTCCAAGGACACGTGCAAAGGGTCAGGGCCATTTGCTAATTTCTTTAACAACTTCCATACAGGTCAGCTCAGCAAACAAGCTGCTTTGGGCAGGCGTTTTAGCCTAACCCTTCATTCACCTGCTCACGTTCTTTCCATCCATCCATCCATCCATCCATCCGTCCATCCTTTCTTCTAGGCCCAGCCCCTACACAGCACGGCTCTTCTGGTGAGGATGAACAATGTAGGGGCTGGACTTGCTATCGACAAGAACCTGAGCGAAGCGCCTGGAGCAGAGGGTGAAACTGGCCGGAACCGAATTGCCTTCCCTATACCGGAACTGGAGGTTTGCTTTGACGTGCCTTTTAATTAGGTTTGCCAGGCTAAGGGGAGTGGGGCCAAGCGGCATGATTCCCTCCTCTCGCCTAGCCCCACCGGGTCTTGGTTGCCAGCAGAATGCAAACAAGGCTGTCGCCACGTGTTCCTGAGGCCCTCTTGGCACCCTCAGAGGGCAGAGTGAGGTTTTTCTGATTCTGGGTAGTGTTTCTGTGCCTTGTCTTCTTCCGTTTGGCTGCTGACTGCGGGTGACCTTGGGTTGAAGTTCCTAAAATTCCTCCAACTGTGAAATGTGAAATATGACACTTCTGCCCTGCCTCAGCGTGACAGATAGCTCTGGACGGTATGAGATCTAATGAGTTAACATTTACAAAATGCTAGGAGCTATTTCAGAGAATGGCATTCTCCAAGCACAAAAGATCATTATTCATTACCCAGAATGCATACAAATAAAAACAAGAGTGTTTCAGAATAGGAAGACGGATGCGGGGAGCTGTATCTGCCCTGTGTGAAAGACAGGTTGGAGATTAATTCAACGGATAAACTCTTTTAAAACTCGGCAGTTTCACGCTAATGAAAAAGAGGCCCATAGACTATATTTTGGTCTAGCGGTCACAGCACAACTGGGAATGTCAAACTGGTATGATTCACTTCTAGTGCTGCCTCACGGCGTTACTGAAAACCTGCAGGCTGTGCAGCCTAGGACTCTGGAAGCAAAGTTACGCTGCATATAAGCGTAATGATACGAAGAACACAGAGGTCTGCATCTGTGTCACTCATAATGGGTGTGATATAGAGGCCGCCTTCACCAGAGATCAGGCATCTGATCACACATCTCTGGTGCTTCCCAACTCTTCTTCCTCACCAACCAGGTTTAACTCTTTCACCACCATCCTCTGCTAACCAGATAGTGTAATATACGGTATTGAGTGTGGCCTGTTGACGGTGGAACTGTAGACCTATTACTTTATAATAGTCTCTCTTGTCTAAACATATATACTAATATGTATACGTGTGTGATATACATGTACATCTATAGAGAGGAATATGTTGATATAGATGTATATATCCACCTAAGGGTATCTTGGTTTTCGTACATCACTTTTTACTTTACATAGGGTTTTAGCACATTTCATTGCATTTGTTTCTCATGATTTGTCAATCATATGATTGAATGTAAATTAAATTTGTATTTATTCATTCTTTGAACAAGTATTATGTAAATTGCCAAATGCTGATCCAAGGGCTAAAGATACAACAGGTTTTCTGCTTGCTTGGGGCTTGTATTCTAGAACGGAGAGTAAAACAATTTACAAAAATGGAAACAGATAGGAACCAGGAAGTGCTGAGCGCTGTGGGGCAATTGATCAGGCTGACACGTCAGAGCGTAAGAGGGCAGAAGGGCTGCGTTTGACAGGACAACCAAGGAAGGCTTCTTAGAGGAGGTGACACGGGAGCAAATGTGAAGCCGAGAAGTCAGATGTGCAAGGAGAGAGGGAAAGAGCACCTTCCGCAGGGTGGGCGTCTCGGCAAGTAGCAGAGCTTGGTCCTCTCAGGGATCAGAACGAAAGTCAGGGGTGCTGGAGCAACTGGAAGAGAGAGTTGAGATGGTCTTAGAAGGAGCCTTGCCAGCCTCAATGTGAGGTGTGTAATTTATTCTTCGTGGGGCGGGAGGCCATAAGAAGATTTTAAGGAGGTGGATGAGATCTTATTTAGCAGGATGTCTCTGTGTCCTGGTTTTCCCGAGATAGCTCCAATTTATACTGTTGTCATAGAGAAACTGTCAATATTATGATTTTACTCTCAAAAGTATAGATTTGAATGATGCATTTTATAGTCACTGTAAGTAGAAGGGGCAAAAATGGAAGCAAAGAGTCCAGGTAAGAGGCTGTTTCAGCCGTCCAGGCGTGGATGGCGTCGGCCTCCATCAGTGGGACTGCTGGAAAAATCCACAGAAAGACAAACGCTGACCAATTTTCCTCCAGTAGTGTAGCGAGGGGAAGTGGAGCCAGGGCCAGTTTCCAGGCCTCGTGGATCTCAGGCTACCGCTGGTGCCGTCCTCGATCATAGGATCAACTGGTCTGTGCGGCGCTGTTGGAAATGCGGAGTCCCACGAAATCCATCTACTTCCCATACAGCTGTCAGAGCGGGAGTTCCAGGGAGGGGCATTGCTGTCTGAGACGGTGTGAAAAGAGAAATGCGCAGGGACAAAATAGCCTTGTGATGTGTGTGTGGAAGGCAGAGCCCACAGGGCTTATGGATGGATGGGATACGGGCTGACACGAGGGGGACGCGTGTGGAGCCTCAGCAACTAGCGGGGAGACGAAATTTTCTTCTTAAGTGTTGTTATAATCTCTGAATTCTTAGCCCAAGCATCCCGAGGACTTATTTACTTATTCTTGATGGCTCAGGGTCATTTTGAACTATATTATAAGGAGAAGGGCCCAAACTGAGCTATGGGATTATTTAGTCCTTTACTGACTGACCCCAGGGGCTCTGCCTGGAGTTCCGCATCTGCCCTTCCCGCCTCGCTTCCCTTCCTCGGACGCCACGGGCTGTCTTCTCTAGGGTCGGCCTCCCAACTTTCGAACAATCGGTTGATTGGATACACTTTTTGCCACGTATTAACCCTGACTGACTGGGATTTTTAATCCAAAAAGTAGAAAAAAATGGGGGAAAAAGATGAAATCATCCTGTGGCCAAATGCATAGCAAAGCTTACCAATCAGTGGCATATTTATTTATTTACCTTATTATAAAATTCAAGATAAATATGATGGTTCACACTTTTAGCCCCAATCCCAGCTCGTGGAGACACCACTGTCGGTTCCCAATGCGACAGTCCCGCGCGGGCCTGGCGGGGCAGGAGCGCCGCGTGCGCCCGCGGAGCCGGGCCGGGCGCCATCCGGGCCGCAGCGTCGTCTTCCAACGGCGCCAGCCGCCTCGCACTGTGCTTCTCGTCCTGTTTTTGTCAACGCCTTCCTCGGAAGTCTGTCCTCAAAACCCCTTGTACCGGGTGTCGTGCACACTGGACACGCCTGAAGCTCCGACTCGGGTGGGGCCAGGGAAATACACGTAACCTGAACATTTGTACCCCGTAATGGGCTGAAATTAAAAAGCAAACCCCGTGTACTATGAGGCATCGCTACCGTAAGTGCCGAAAGTCTGCGTGTCGTTGCCTTTCCCTGGACTCCGTCTGTCTGCACTGGCGTCCTTCACGCAAGGGGACGCTGTCGAGCGGGAACTCACACGTGTCCCCGGGAGACTCGCCCGCAGTGACAGCAGAGCACGCGCAAAGTCGCCTGCGGCTGGTGTCCCCAGCGAAGGTGGCCCTGCTCCCCTGCTGGTCCCCGACAGTGCTGCTCCCGTCCACGCCGGCGGTGCCACCCGCAGTCACGGAGCGCTCAGCCGGGCACCCTCCGATCCCGCGAACTGGTCCACGAGGGCAGGACACAAAGCTCACCCTGCCTTTACTCATTGCAGAGGTTTGGAATAGATGATTTCTGTACTCTAGTAATGAATACTTTGCATCTTTTATTCATTAGAGATGATTATTTTATATCTTCTTGATTTCTTTTTCAAAAAACTTAGAACAGGGCTCCACACCATGATCCAGTAAGTGTTAATTTACCAAACTTCAGTGGCAAAAAATTGGTAAATTGCTCATCTGCTTGCCCTGCTCCAAAGAGAATTTGTAAGCAACCAGCCTGTCTGTCAGCCGTCTTTCATTCTCTCCCTGCCTCTGTCCCTGCAGCTGGGCACACTTACAACCACAGACATTCCCACCTGCACCCTACACAGCCCTGCCTGGTCCTGCAGCCAGTTTCTGACAAAGAAAGCGCTTCTCGGCACCTCCAAGCCAGCACGCTCCAGCAGCTCAGATAGTGTTAAATCTGTTTTCCAAAATCTCCTGTTTATATTGTTTTCACAATCTAAAGTGTCTCTAATTACAGGATTGAAAATTACATTAACTGCCTTTCCTTAAGCAAAAGATGAAGTGTGTTTTCTTCTGTCCTTCATTCTGCTGTATTTCTAAACCAATTCAGTTGATGAGCGCCTGTGTCCTCGTCTATATCTGAACACTAAGTAAGTCTCTGTACATTACAAATAACTATCAATACTGCAGATAAGGCATTCCCTCCATCCCAGGTTATAGATACTATTGATTTAGTCATTACTTTCTGAATTTCTCATTTTCTAGGCTTGAAGATTTGCTTTGCCCAGTGTTTGTGATAATTGTGTTGCTGCATTTTAAATAGAGTCCTCAGTCAACCCTGTATGACATCCCAAGCAGGGAGTAAAGAGCATTGTTTCCATTTTCCAGTGATCAACTTCTGTTTCAGCTTGAAGAAAATCACTAACTGTCCTGTTTGTGGGTGACATTTGATCACTAATTTGTAACGGTGTGGGTGGAGAACATGCTATCCTTCCTACTCCCTCCATTTTTGAAAACAGAAATTGCTCAAGTGAAACCTCATGCTAACAGGGTTATAGGACCCAGGCGTGAGCTGGCTCTGTGTTTCCTGAGAAACACTATTTCTAATGGAAACTAGGATTGAGAGGAAGCATTACCCTGAAAACTCAACGCAAAGAGACAGAGTTCAGCAACTTTATCTGGAGAAATCTGATATACAAGAAGGTTTTTGTATGTGTGTTTGATTTTTGTGTTTTTTTTGGGGGGTGGGGTATGTGGTTTTGCTTTTCCCTTCCCCATGTGTGGTGTGGCAAGGACTAGTTTTATTTTGGTACCAAATACAACCAAAGAAGTCTCCTTCTTTCTGCCGAAAGCCCATGCTGGAGACTTTGCCAGTGTCAGGCAGAAGGTGACAAGTATCAGAAAGACAGGCACCCACACCTGCCTTCTTATCAACCAGTTTATGAACTGAGGAAAATTACTTAGCACTTTGGGTTCAATTAGCTACAAAATTTGGATAATCTGAAGTTTGTTTTAACCTCAGAATTTACAAGGTAAACAAATACTGCTTTGCTTAAAGTAAAGTCATTGTTCTGTAGGAACAATAAGGAGCTAAATCTGTGTCAGGCTAATTAAAGTCTCTTCATGGAAATTTAAGGAATATATGAAAAGACTCAAAAGCAAGGTGTTCAAATGAAAATACCAGCCCTTTGAGAAAAGGAAAAAGGAATAGTAGACATATTTAGGGTAATTATGTGACATATACTCACTTGTTATCTATTTCCAATAATAGCAAAATAAAATTAAGTTTGGTCATGGCCATTCATACCAGGGTCCCTCTGAAACTGCAAAGAATTTCAGTGACCACAGGAATAAGGTAGAGGACAAGAGGCTGGACTGCAGCCTGAGGCACACTTGAATTACAGGTTCTGTGTGACCTTGACTAGTCACATCAACTCTCTTTGTCTTGTTTTTTTCTCTCTATAAAATGGGGACAAATAATAGAAAATAGCTATAAGGTTGTTGTGATGATTAAATGAAATGGTAATTGTAAGGCACATAGCACAGTGCTTAGTACATAATGAAAACTGAACAAACATTAATTGCAATGTTGAGGATATTTGTGGTGGTGGTGGTGGCGGTGATGATGATGACTCTATTTGAGATTAAATCTCACTGATGTTATTTACAATGTCATCTGGCAGTGGCCAAGAAAGTATGATTTGGACTGCTCAATGTTAAGAATACATTTAAAAATACACTTTTAATTTCTAGACTTCTTTTTCTGAGATCTTACTAAATACTTCTTAATGCCACTTGCCCCAAGAAATCATTCTATTTCTATGAGACGTTGACACAGTATATGCAAGGTATGTGTGATCAGCTAATCATATTAATATAGGCACAGAAGTAAGGCTTCTATCTTAAGAAGCACAACAAAGTTGACTCCAAGGCACTTAAACATAATTTGGCCATGTGGCAATCCCTCCTTTCTGTTCACTGTGTTTCACTGGCAGGGATTTGTTCATCTGTTGGCCTGGCCTGCTATGGACCAGATTCTGTTATCTTTGTTTCTTCATCCAACCATCTTCACAATGAGTCTTATCATGTTCTTCCATGGGAGTTAGGCTGCATCTTGTGACCCTTCCCTCTTCCTTCATGGCTGATATAAGTTATTACTTCCTCATATTCAAGCAGTGGCACAAGAGGTTGGAATTATAGGCAAGAACAAATAAAAATGCATAATGATGTAGGTTGAAAATAATCAAATACCTTGATGGGGATCACATTGAATTTGTAAATCACTTTGGGTAGTATGGACGTTTTAGCAATGTTGATTCTATTGATCCATGAGCATGATGTGTTTTTCCTTTTGTATCCTTTGTAATTTCTTTCCTCAGCATTTTGTAGTTCTCCTTGTAGAGATCTTTCATCTCCTTACTTAAGTATATTCCTAGATATTTTATTTTCTTTGTAGCTATTGTGAATGGTATTGAGTCTTTGATTTGACTCTTGGCTTGACTGTTATTAATATATAGAAATGCCACTGATTTATGTACATTGATTTTGTGTCCTGAGACTTTGCTGAATTTTATCACTTACAAGAAACTCTTGGTGGAATCTTTGGGTTTTTATATATACAAAATCATATTGTTCATGAAGAGTGATAGTTTGACCTCCCCTTTCCCAATTTGGATAGCCTTCATATTTTTCTCTTGCCTGATTGCCCTGGCTAGGACTTCATACTTCACAGATCTGGAAAAAATAATTCTACACTTAGTTTGGAATCAGAAAAGAGCTGGAAAAAAGAGCCAAAGCAGTCTTAAGGAAAAAGAACAAATCTGGAGGCATCACATTATCAGACTTCAAACTATACTACAAGGCTATAGTAACTAAAACAGCTATAGTAACTAAAATAGCATGATATTGGCACAAATATAGAGACATAGACCAGTGGAATAGAAGAGAGAACCCATATATAAAACCATCTACCTACAGCCAACTAATGTTTGACAAAGCAGACAACATACACTGGGGAAAAGAAGCCCTATTCAATCAATGCTGCTGGGAAAATTGGACAACCACATGCAGAAGAATGAAACAGGACCCCTACCTCTCACTACTCACAAAAATTAATTCAAGATGGATAAAAGATGTATATCTAAGGCATGAAACCATAAAAATTCTAGAGGAAAATATAGGAAAAGCTCTTCTAGACATTGGCCTAGGCAAAGAATTTATGAAAAAGACCCCAATGGCAATCATGGCAGCAACAAAAATTAATTAATTAATGGAATTTCATTAAACTAAAAAGCTTCTGCACAGCTAAGGAAACAGTCAAAAGAACAAACAGACACCTACAGAATGGGAGAAAATATTCCCAACCTACACACCCAATAAGGGGCTAATAATGAGAATTTATAAAGAACTCAAATAAATCAGCAAGAAAAAAACTGAACAACCCTATTAAAAAGTGGCCAAAAGACATGAAAAGATTCTTCTCAAAAGAAGAAAGACAAATGGCCAAGAAACATATGAAGAAATGCTCAAGATCGCTTGCCATCAGGGAAATGCAAACTAAAACCACAATGAGATATCACCTTACCCAATTATAATGGCTTTTTATTTAAAAGTTGAAAAACAATAGATTCTGGCGTGGATGCAGAGAGATAGAACACTTACACACTGTTGGTGACACTGAAAATTAGTACAACCTCTATGGAAAACTGTATGGAAATTCCTCAAAGAACTAAAAGTAGACCTACAAATTTGATCCAGCAATTCCAGTACCAGGTATCTACCTAAAGGGAAAGAAGTCATTTTACCAAAAAGGCACTGCACTCAAATGTTTATAGCAGCACAATTCACAATTGCAAAGATGTGGAATCAACCCAGTGTTCATCAATTCGTGAGATTAATAAGCTGTGGTATATATACAGCATGGAGTACTACTTAGCCATAAAAAAGATGAATTAATACCTTTTGCAACAATCTGGATGGAATTGGAGACCATTCTCCTAAGTGAAATATTTACAAGAATGGAAAAACAAACCCCACATGTACTCACGATTATATTGTAACTAACCGACGAGCACCCAAGTGCGCAAAGGGAAGTAAAACTCAATGAAAAGAATGGGGGGTGGGGGGAAGACATCAACCTAATGGGTACTGTGAACACTATTTGGGTAATGGGCACACCTATAGCCAGGGCTCGAGCATTACAAAAATGATTCATGTAACCTAAAACATTTGTACCCCCTTAATATTCTGAAATTAAAAAAAAAAAAGAAAATAATTAGATAACCAGAAGCATCTGAAATCTTGTTTTTGAGCATTGTGGATGGTCTTTAATCTTCTACGGCTGTGGGTGTTTCAATTGTTGCCAATGTCCAGTAATGGCACATCCCTAGCATACTGCTAACCACTTTGTTACCAAACATTTACTTCTTACTCCTTGGCACATAAGACAAAAAGGAAACACTATCATAGAAATAAAATTAATAATTTCTTGCTGTTATTGTTCCTACCTCCAGTAAAAGCTATAATTCATGGTGCAATAATAGATTTTATTGATAAGTAAATTGCTGGTGTGTAGAGAAAATATGTATGCATATTCTCCTATCAGCCAAATTATTGCAAATTAAGAACCAACGATAATGAAAGACAAAAAAAATCGCAACCTCAAGCCACGTTGGACATAGGTTAAATTCTAGTAATATCCATGAGTACCCAGACAGCTTCTGCATACAGGAATTGATCTGTGTATCATCATGAGATGATCCTGAGAGATCATCATGAGAAATCTGAAACCATGATTCTAAGAATTTTGGATTCCTTAAGAATGGACATTGGATGGCCAATTTTGTTATTTGGTCACATAATAAATATACTTTTTAAAAATAATCAGACATACCATCTATTATCATTGTTGTTTCATAATAGAAACAATGTCTTACAACAAATTTGGAAAATCATAATTTCAAAAAAATCGAAAGTCCCTTAAATTGAATTAATTTAACTGCTTAAAAGACTCTTAATGTTGTCCTTGTATTTTTAATTTTGCTATAGGTGTAGAAGTTTTTTGTCAGACTTGCACTGCTCCACAGTGCAGCATGTGAGAACCATGACGCTGGCATCTGGTGACGTTGACACTTGTATGTCACCAAAGGTCAGGTATTCAAATTCTGCTCAACCCTAACTCTCGATGACATTAGTGTCCACACCTAGCTCCCCAGGCTCCGAGGCATTGGTGCATATTCAACAGGGGTGCTCAGGACAGAGTCTCCCAAGTCCTCTGCCGGCAGGAAGGCCCTGTAGACTCACACGCACACGCGTGCTCTTTCTAGGGACGCCTCTGAGGGGTGAGCAGCTCTCCTCACCACCAGTCCGGCCAACTGAGGGCTGAAAAAGCAGAAGCCCATTGTTTACTTTGCCATCAATATTTCACAGTACATTCAAAAATGGCTTTTTATTTAGCAATTTTTGGGGGACTCTGTTCCTTTATTTTACAGCCACTCAGTGTCTGGCATAGGACAAGCTCATGCGATCATTTTTCAAGCCATTAAATGTTAACTTCATTTGCTTGTATGAATTATGCTTTGCTCTTTTAGTTTTGTAATGAAAAATAAGTACAGGTTATGCAAGCAATAACCCCTGTGTACGCAGCCGCTATCTTTCTAAACGGTTCATTATGCCACAGTCTGGTACTCCATTAAATATAGATTACAGACCGCTGAATAAATGAATATCAACTAAGCGTCCCCATCCTTCTGCACATATCAATGCAAATAATGAATTGTGGCATCTCATGAAAATGGAAAACTAAGAAGAGTGGGTCAAGAAGTAATTACACATTTGTCTTATCTCATGCTTCTTGCCCTCAAAACAGCAGAATACGTCATGGGCTTGAGGCAACAGTGCAAAGATATTTCTGATCTGTTATTATTGGTAGAAGCATACACTCTATTCTTGTTTTCTTTTTACTCACAAATTTTTATGTGGGAGGGGCCATCGGGTCACTCTTGTTTGCTTTTATTAAGCTCTGTGAAGTGAGACCTTCTGAAAGCCTCCTTGGCTGTTTGAAGAGAGAAAACGTCGTGTAACGATCCCCGTCTCTCACTGGATGCCTGGGTGAGCACTTGCCCCTCCTCACCCATATCAGAATCGGAAACTTCTAAGCCAGAGGAAAGAGGACAGCATCAGGGCTTGGACAGAAATGGACGTTTCTACTGACTCTCTTCACCTTTGACTTTAGACAGGTCCCTCCAGCCAGGCGTCCTAGCTTTGGTCCTTACCAATTCATCCTTATTTTAAATAGAACTATTTGAAAGGAATAAGAATGAGGGAGAATTGGCTTCCTAGGAGTCAATACCTTAAGTGGCCTGAGGATGTGTCTTAGTTTATATTTTGAGAAGATAAAGAATGAAGTAATTCAATTCTAATTTTCAATGCAAGAATCACCTCTACCGAAGGGCAAAGCAAGTGGTTTTATTTTCTCTTTGGCAGTTTGAGTAGCTGCCTCTTCGCGTGATTGTCTTCTGTTTAATCTCACCCCTTCCTGCCCCTTCAAAAACCTTATTTCTTCATTTCATTTGACCAACTGCATTCCCCCTTTGCTTTTAAGCATGTTAGTTTCCTCATTGGTTCAAGAAAAACACAGAGGACCTCTTCGGCACCACCCTTTTCCTTCTTGTCCTGCCAAAATCCTTACAGGAGCCTGAAGGAGTGTTTTGTTCCCTCTCTGCCCATTCACTGCTCCTTGACCCACTGCGGCTTAGCTTTTTCCTTCTTCCTTTACTATCAGAGTGCTCCTTCAAAGGTCACCTGTAGCTTCCTAAATGCCTCTTTTTCTTTCTCATTTCTTCCTCTCCTTGGTCTTTCTTTGGCACTTGATATGATTGACTACCCTTCTGATTCCTGCAACTTTCTTTTCTGCCGGCTTTTGTACCACCCTGCTATTGATATATTATTTGGACAGCCAAATGCCTATTCTTTTCTTTTCCTTCACTGGTTTTATTTCTTTTTCAAATCTCTAAACTGTTGCTATCACCCAAAGTTTTCTGTTTAATCTTTACTTTTCTCCTTCTTTTGTGGTTAGACATAACTTTGGCACCTTCTGGGAAGGATGTTTCCTGCCTACTTCTTCCCTGAAGGAGTAGTAGCTGCCTCCCTCCCTTGCGGCCTCTTGACCTCCGAACTGTCTGTTTCTCACACTACATGGCAGCAACCTCTTGCGGCTTGTCAGCTCGACTGCCTGGCTGGCGCATGGCAGGCTTTCAGGCAAACTGTGGAGTATGTGGGTGAGTAAAAGGGTACGCTGAATCATTTTTGCCAATAATAAAAACACGTTCTAGTGCTTTGTAAACATTTCTTCAGATAGCCCTAACAATGGGAGTGCCATATGTGGCCAGGGCCACCTCTGGGGGTGGCATGCTTCCCAATGCTTGGTTATCAGAGGCGGCAGGGGGAAGTAAGGCTTCAAGAGGTAGTTGCAAGTTTCAAAGAAAAAGTGACAGGATTCCAGGAGAGACTTTTTCTTGTTGTCTCATAACTGCAGCTAAGACCCAAATCTGAGGATAAAAAGCATTAAGTACTACTGTATATTCTAAGTGTATAAATATTCACACAGAGACAGCCCCCATGGGACGGGTGAAAGAGCACCAATGCCTTCTTGGCTCAGAGAGGGCATTTCCCCACCTGCAAGGCAAAGAATAGGATGACATAAGACTTACTCATTAAGTCCTCATGAGACTGACAACTTGTTGGAGCGATATCTCTACAGCCATGGGCTTGCTCATCTGTGCTATCTGGGCAGGGACAATAGAATTGCTGAGAGGTGGTCAGGCTAAGGAGTATGGTAGCAGCATAGGGTGAGCCCTGTCCTTTGCTGTGTCAGCTGAGCTTCTCAGGAGTTCAGGGCACACAGCAGAAGCTAGCTGAGCAGGCGGCCCAGTCAGGAGCCTTGGCTCCTAGCTGAGGGAGATCAGGATGGAAGACCAGGGTAGCAACTTAGGAACTGGTAGAGGAGGCAAGTCCAGGGCTATAACACATGCGTTAGAGAACAGCACAGTGGAAGGGGGCCCAGCAAGACTCTTCAAAGAGCTTTTGCCTGCCCCTGTAAGGTGGCCAGCTTGGTTGCCTGCCACCTAGTTTTTGCCAGTGCATTAGTGTTAGCCAATAAGGAGAGACCTCCCACTCACTCAATTGCCTGCTGTAATCTTCACTGCCCAACACACCTGAGGAGTTAGCACCTGGGGGAGGGAGGAGGAGAGAAGGGGAAAGAGCTCACCGTGCGACCCATCCCCTATACACTCCAACAGACTAGACTGCAGGACTGATGAGCCTGAGCTGGGGCTGCCATGCAGGGCAGGTAAAAAGACAAGATGCTTTGAACTGAGCTTGAGAGTAAAACTTTCAGCAGAACAGGACTAAGTCTAAATGTTGAAGTGAAGATTTTCCAGAAGTCAAGAGTAAATGAGAAGTTACAGAATCTGTCGAAGATGCTATTAAGTTATCCCCTGCCTACCAGGAAAGAGGACAAGCAGAGCAGAGTGGTCACTATTTAAGACCTTTATGACACAGTTGCACAAAGGCATAGTGAGGTGACATATCGAGAGAGACAAGGTGCCAGCCAGACACCAAGGTGCTGCCGGAAGGAAGGCCAATGCAACAGCTGCCCAGAGACATTGCCCGATAATCCCTAAGATTGAGAGTCTGACTTGAGCCAGTTCATTTTTTATTTTTTACTTCATCATTATTATGTTTAAAATATTTTTATGTCCTAGAGGAAACTAGACCTTAGGAAGGCTGATTCTTTTTAGCTCGGCTCATAAGAGAGAGATACATGAGACAGAATGTGAATTTATTTATGAATAATATAGCATATTATTTCAGAATTCCGAGGCATCTGGACTCTGTGATGCAACCAGATGAGTGAATTATACTGGAGGTAGATTGTTAAAAAGCTATTTTAAAGGTATCTAATGACATCAGACCCTGAAATCCCACAACATTCAGTATATAATGATATAGGCCTGCTACCTACTTTTGGTCCAAAAAGACCATGCTCCTGGGCCAGGCATCCTGCTTGACCAAACCGATCTGGGATGGGCACTCTTGGGTTGGTCTCTGAGACTCTTCCTTGCCAAGCTTCACAGACCAAGGAAAACTTTGGTGTCTGAGATACCTACTTCTTCATTCAGCCATAATACATTTCTAAGCATCTCCTACATGCTGGAAACTATGCCAGAAACCGAGGTGTGTAATTTGGTGGTATCTGCTGTTAAAAGAAAAACTTTAGTCAAGCAAATTTAACAGGGATTGAATTGAGGAAAGAGTGATTTACGAATCAGGCAGCCCTCAGAACCAGAAGAGCTCAGAGAGCGCCTCTCGGCACAGTAGGCGGATAGCATTTATAGACAGAACATGGGTATGTGGTACAGACATATTTTGGGTACAGCTCAGCTTTTGGCTTATTTGGGCATGGTCTAAGACTCAGCTAGTTGTTGCAAAAGACACACTCCTAAGTTAGGCTTTTGGTTTGTTTCTGTACTGATTCAGTTGCAGCTCATTAAGTGTGGGCTCAAGGTACAGAGCCTTCCTCAAGCCATCCTCAAGCCAAATGCAGTTTAATCTAACCTCATAGTTCCAGGGAAGTGCTCAACTGGTCCTATTTCTCCCACCTTGGTCAAAAGGCAAAGGCAGGATAGTTGGAAGGAGAGTTCCCCATGGGTGATGCATTGACTGGTGGAAGAATTCACATTTGAGCACCTTCAGAGCTGAGTCCCTTTTCCACCAATCCAGTGTTTGTAATGGAAGGTTCTGATCCAACCACACCTCACCTCCCGTCAGAGGATGGCATGCCTTCTATTTTCCTTCTAGGACCACTGTTTCCAGCAATTACCCTTTTAAAATGAAGATATATCTCTCAATAGCTAAAAGAAAAGGATGCACTTGGACATGAGTAGAACAGAGAACAGTTTACGAAAAAAGCAGCGGGAAGACCTGCCTTAAACACACAACACAAATACACACACCCCCTCCCTAAATACAAGATACATATATACTCTAAATATATAAATTAGATATTTAAATATTATAAGTATAAATGTATGTAAAGTATACACAGAGAATACATATATTTATCTTCTATTTAGAAAACAGAAGCCATAAATGTAAGCCGTGAGACATTTATTCATTCGCTTCCTTGTTTCAGTCTCTCGCAACGATAACGGTGGTGGTAGCAGTGGTAGTGGTAGCAACAGCAAGTCCTCGTGAAGTGCTTATTGTGTGGCGGGCAGTGCTCTAATGGCTTCTCTCCACTAACTCACGCACACGTCCTGGCATAGAATCGTTACTGTCATCATTATTTGCCCAGGGGTAACTGAGTAAATCGCCTGTGCTCACTCACGTTGGAGGTGGCAGCAGCAGGACCACACAGCGGGTGGCTTTGCTCAGGAGCTCCTGTTCTCACGCACACACTGGAGCCCAGACCCCATGCTAGAGCTTGCCAGCCCCGCCTCCTGCTGTCCCAGCCACAGCCCGGCTTGCGGCAAGGGTGTGTCTCCTAAGCGTCTCGATTCTTCAGTGCTCTGAAATACGTTATGAACAAGGACACAGCGTCCTGACGGAGTCTCAGGGTGGGGCTGCGGTTGAAGAAACGCTCAGTTTATGGCTCGCTCCTTCCCTAGATTCCCCAACAAAAGCAGATCGCCCTAACAGTGATGAGGAAAAAGCAAGTGCAGATAAACGTGGCATATGGGATAAAGTACTCAGCACACAGAAAAACCCCTGCCAGCTGGGGAACATCCGTGGTTTTCTCAGCATTCGCCACCATTCTTGTTCCACCCAGCAGGAAGGAAAAGCAGTGCATTAATATTTCAATATCACTCAGAATTTTGGAGCTTTATATGTGGTGGTTTGATTTCCACAGAGAGGTCACAGTGGGTAATTCATGAGTACTGGAGAATGAGTGTTCTTCTATATCGCCACGCCTGCATCTAGATGCCCTGGCATTGAATTCACCTCTATAACAATGCTTCGGAGGCTGCGTTGCTGCTGTTTGTACTCTTATCTGTCACTTTTACTACACAGGGAAGTTTTACAGTCAAATATTTGCTTGCTATATTTTTCTATCTTCAATGTAAGCCCAATATCTGGCCATAGATATTTGAAAAATGAGTGAATTAACGAAAACATAACTGTTGACCCCTAAAAGCTCTGTGCTCTGACCCAGCCAAATATTTTCTCCCTGATGGTTTTCAAAAGTATCAACTTCCACGGTTCATCTGTGCCCCACACGAACCTTCAGCACTGAAGATGGCGGCTCCTCTTTCACTCTCTGTGCTTTTCAGTTTGCACAGAGCTCTACAGAAGGCATTGCTGCTCATTCGTATTCATCACAGGTGTGCTTCAGTTTACACTTCCAAAATAAATTGATGTATGCTACAGTTTTGCAAAAGGGTGTATCTCCCTATTTTCTATGAACTTTAGTGTACTGTTGCATGAAGGACCAGAATGATAAATAATTTGACAAAACCAAAGCATCAACAGAGACTGCAACCATCCTTCCACCAAACTTTCCACTAATTTGTAGCCAGATTATAGTTACTCTACCTCTAAGGTATTTTTAGGTTCAGAAGAAAGTCACAGATTGTAATGTCTGATGCCAGACAACAGGACTCACAGTGGCAAGACAGCAGATCCAAAGTGAGGTATCACTGAGACTGCGAGCTGGGCCTGGCCTGCAGGCGCAGCGCACCGGCCCCGAGCGCCCGGCCCTCCGGACAGTGAGGGAACCACACATGCTGTGGAGTCAGACTGTCCAGAGCAAGGTGACTTCCTAGTAGTGGTAATTTGGCTAAATTCTTAACATCCCAATTTCTTCTGCTAGAAAAGGGAAACCGTTAGCTATATAGCTACTCAGTTTGTAGTGGAGACTGAATATCGTGACACATGAAAAGTATTACAAGTTGGGACCAAGTATGTGTCCCACAAATGTCACTGAATATTATTATGATTGTGATTATTATTTTTATAGAGTTAACTGTCAAATCTCTATGGATCTAATTCTTTTTGGATTTCCAAAGTGCTAATTGAATATACTCTCTCACCGGCTCTTTGTGAAATATGGTAGAATTCAGCGTGTGTGTACAGGTAGCTGCGTTACTTGGAAAGAGGGATTCCTCTCAGTTGTTACTGAATTATGGTCAGTGGAAGAAGAACTGACCTTCTCTCTCTATAATGTTGAAAACAAAAGAGGACTATAAAGATGCCTACATATTCTTAGATATAGAGACCCTGTGTCTGAAATGCACCTTTGAATGCAGCCGTGGATGTATCCGGCCACTGCCTATTTCTGGGTCATCAGATGAAGAACAAAAGCATGAATAAGAGAGCCCCCCCCCCACTCGTGTTGCTGTTGGCCCTCTCACAGCAAAATCTCATTAAACACACCTCCCCCGCTAAAGTCTGTAGCCTTCCCAGCCTCTGAGGGAATTTCTGGCAACTTTGCTTGTTAGGATAAAAAACTTCAAGGAATTACGGGAGTTTCCTCTTTTCCTGATTAAAGGCTATCTTTCAAAAATTGCTACCTCTTAGCTATTTAAGTTTTTAAGCTTCTAACCTCTTAGTCTAGGTTTTCTTCCTTCACTTGAACCAAACAGGGACCCGATAACTCTCTGTCTTCCGCCGTGTGGGTCCCCAGCTCTTCTCGCCCAGACAGCAGACCCAGCCCAAGCTCTGCTACCAGGGCTTCTCTGCCCAGCCCCTGTCCCCTCCCGCTTCCCTGCCTGAGCCTCTAGCAGGCTGTTGAGAATAGTGAGCTTTGGTTTAGGATTCTTGTTTCCGTGAAAACCTGATCAGTGATTTAACGCTTGTGGAGGCTTTGGGAAATCAGATTCTCTGAACAACTTCAACTGGCTGGTTTCTAAGTGCAATGACACTATTTCCTTCCCCCTCTGTAGCACTCCCCGATGCTGAGCTGTGATTCCCGGAGAGGTTAAGGGACAGGAGAGCAGTTACTGGGATGGAGAATTTAAGGATCAGAGAGATACGTTACTTCTCCTGCACGGCAGAGAGGGGAAGGGTACCCAGACCAGAACCTTCCAGCTGTGCTGCGAGCTATCAAGGAATGGGAGAGGTGCAGCTGAGTGAAGGGCTGTCTGCCAGGCAGCACCACCACCGTGTCCAGACCCCAAGACCTCCACACTGTCACGCACCACCTGGCTCCGCACTGCGATGGGCTTCATCCCTGTCACTGAGAAAAAGCCAACGTCTACCTCTCTCGGGCCTCAGAGGAGAAGCAAGTGACCAGAGCAGATTAGCAAGTTCCAAGGGCCGGGGACTCCAAGCAGGGCTGCTCACTAGGTAAAGAACAACCAGAGGACGTGCCAGGGGGCTGCCGCAGCCACAGCGGATAGAGAGAAAAGGCGGAGAGCGCGCTGGGCTTGCCCGAGTCCCTGCGCCAGCGCCCGCGGCTCGCCTGATCCTGCCGCGTCCCCACTCTCCCAGGACGCCCGCGTCATTTCAGTCTTAAGAGTTAGCGCCAAGTTTTCCTGAACATGTCTCCTTGGCTGCCATATGACACCCGATACTTTTCTTTCCCTCCTGTTAAACAGTCTCTTTCACTGATGTCGTCCACAGAAGCTAGTGAGAGACTTCGCCTCTGACGACGCGGCCGATGCCACCTCCGTGGCTCCTCCCTGCTGAAAGGCAGGGCTGTGCCGGGCGGCGGCCGCTCCGCAGGGCCTCGCAGCCGGATGCCGCCTCCTGCCACCCGCCTCGCACACACAGACACAGGACATGCAGACGTACACACGCACATGCAGACGTACACACAGACGCACAGATACACAATGCACTCACACAGCCACACGTACAGCCATACACAGATACACACACAGGGACACCCATAGACACACATAGATACACACACAGACACACACAGAGACATACAACAGACACACAGACATGCACACAGACACAGAGATACACACATAGAGACACACACACGGGTATTCACACAGCCCACAGCCACAGAGATACACACAGCCACATACACATAGACACACACACAGATACACATGAAGACAAACACCAACATATGCACAGATGCATACACAAATAAATACACAGAGACACACAGCCATGCACACATTAAATGCATACATAGACACAGATACACACATAGAAACACACAGATACACATCCATAGGCATGCACACGCACACATAGCCACACTGACACACACAGACATACAGACAGGCACACACAGCCACAGGGACCCACAGAGGTGCACACTCAGACAGACACATGCACACAGACATACTGATACAGACACACAGCCTCACACACAACCTCCCCCAGATGCATACAGACACACACAGATGCACACACAGGCACACTCACAACCACAGATGACCACACATCCTAGGTCCATCCTCTTTCTCAATGACATCATCAAGAGTGCTGTCTTGTGTTTACTTCTTATGTGGACGTTATATATTTTGCATAAAAATTATCTTGTTATCCTTAAACCCCCTTCATCTCAGGATCGGGGGCAGGACTCTGGAGGGGCAGGAAGGAGGGCTGGAGATGGAAAGACCACTCCCTACAACACCTCTGCCTGCTCTGAAACCCTCCACATCCCTTGTCCTCGATACCTTGGGTGATGTGGGTCGAATTAATAGATTTTTTTTTCTGGAAGCATTCCCCTATCTACCTACTTTCCCCAGGCCACTGAGCAAATGTGATAGGGCCATTGGGGCGTGCCCAGCAGCCATGCTCACACTGCTGTTCATCCAAGTCAGGTGTGGTGCCTCATGGGGACTGAACCAGTCAGAGCCCCTTCCCTGGCAATTTGGAATCCGCTCCAAGAAGGCTCAGGCTATGCCTGAGATATGCCAGGTTGCAAGGAGGAGGCATAACTCTAGACATTGAGCACGTTTCTCTTCTGCCCCGGGTGACCAGAGGGAGGCTGGTGTGCGGAAGGAGAGGGGCGTGGAGCATTTCCAGACAGACGAGCCCAAGAGAGGGGAGGAGGGTCCTGCAGGTTGGTGTGTTCCGGCACGTGTCGGGATCTGGCTGCACCCCTGAGCTCACGTCCACTGGCAGCCCCTTAGCCAGAGGCGCCATTCCGTAAGATCAGATGGATACCCTTAAGCTACAACCAAGTAATTTAAATTCAGAAATAGCAGGACTTGAAAAAGTTCTCACAAAATTGAATATATACCTCTATATTTAACAAATAAATATAAATCTATCATGTATATCTATCTACATCACAGTAAAGATTTTTCAAGCTCTTAAAGCTAAATACATATAAACTAAATATCTAAATGTTCTGCCCCTTATGAGATTATGTTCTTTCTATTTGTTTGGTTTAAATGCCTTTTTTATCTTAAATTTTCTTTAACTAAAAAACAAAGTCCCACTGTTTGCACAGTTTTGTATTTTAGGTAACTGGAGAAACGACGCGTTGCGGGGACTCACTGATACACCTCCGTGGTACTTGTGGCGCTGCTCCCAAGTCACATTCTCCTGCAAGTTCCAGAGTCAGTCTGTGGACACCAGGTTAATGCAGCTTCAGAGTTTTTAACTTAGCTTGTCACACACACACACACACACACACACACACACACACACACACACACACTCGCTCTCTCTCCTGGGGAGTCATACGGTCTCCTAAAGCCAGTTTCTCCCGAGACCGTGAGCCTCCCCACAGTCTGTAGCTTTCCCTTCTCACGCGGGGGACTTCCATCCAACACCTGTGCGGGGACATAAAATTAAGACTCAGGCCTGGTGCTGAACAGCGCTCCCTTCCAAGCTTCTGCCTGGACCCATCCCTGCGGCTTTGCCGGCTGGCTCTCGTGCCCAAGGCATACTCTGGGGCAGCAACACATTAGGATTCTCGGGCTCTTCACACTGGGCCTGACTTCCCTGAGCTCCAGCTGGCTGTGGGCCTTTTACGTCACACCAGTGTTACAGCATCCACAGCGACTTCGGCCCCAGGGTGACTGCAACCGTCTGAGCTCAACCAGCTTGGCCGCCTCGGCAAGGTCATTGCACTCTTCGCCATACTTGGATCACCTGCCCTCACTTGGCCTGAACGGAGATTCTTTTCACTCACACCTCCCTTCCCGTACATACACTTCTCCTGCTCGCTTCCGGCCTGCCCGTCCCTCGGAGACTGCATTTCCTTCTTGTTGGATGCACCCTTGATTCTTGACTGAGACAGCTGGTCTCAGGTCTCGAACATTTCTCACGATCTGCTGACTTGAATGGCTTGTGGTTCCAGTTTGCAAGTGTCCTGCTTAGGAGCCAATCCCTCAATGACATCCTAAACCTCACGCAGATTAATGTGTTAAATTATTAAATGACTGTACACATAAGACATAGTTATCGAGGCGTAGAGAGGCTGGTGGCCGCAGTAATGCGCTATCCTAAGGTTAAAAATCTTTTTGCAATTTTGAGGAACCAACTCATTTACGGTTTTAGAGTCAAATTTTACATATTTTAATATACAGTTTAGGAGAGTCCAAGCCAAGAGTTCCCACCTCAAATAAAAGAACCAGAAAGAAAAAAATAACACTTTAGATAGTGGGGGAATTGTGAGCGTGGGCCCGGCAACAAGGCAGCTGCTTGTCCTGAGGCACAGCTGAAGAAACAGAAATCTGTCCACCCCTGGAAATGAATCTGTCCCGTTTGGTTTACTAGGAAAAAGCTTGTCAGTTTCAACTGTGGCACAATCGAGGCTTTCCCCCCTTCATTTTGACTACAAAGTGATGCTCTTGACTTTAGAACACGAAGTAGTGTCAGGATGTGCTTCCCCTGCAGCACAGCTGGTGCGAGCAGAGCCCAGCCTCAGCTTTAGAATCCTGGGGCTGTGAAGGAAGAACCTGCGCACCTGCGTGCCCTCACCTGCCCCCCGCGCCCACCTGCCCTCACCTCCCCGCTGCGCCCGCGTGCCCTCACCTGCCCCCCGCGCCCGCGTGCCCTCACCTCCCCCCCGCGCCCGCGTGCCCTCACCTCCCCCCTGCGCCCGCGTGCCCTCACCTCCCCCCCGCGCCCACCTGCCCTCACCTCCCCGCTGCGCCCGCGTGCCCTCACCTGCCCCCCGCGCCCGCGTGCCCTCACCTCCCCCCCCCGCGC